>JASANU010000799.1:0-58747 GCA_030849675.1 Trypanosoma platydactyli | reverse complement strand
CGGTTGCACCACGTCGTGATCGTGACGGTGTCGAGACTCTTCCATGAGTTTCCTTGCACTTCTATTTTGCCCTCTTTTTTTTTTTGTTCTTGTGTAAAAAAAAAGGTTTTCCTTTGTTCTCTTAGCTCTTCTGTTATTGTTTGATATATTTGCTTTGGTGTTGGTGGTCGCTTTCCAAGTGGTGAGGCTGAGATAAGACGAAAGGGTGGCAACAGGAGCGTAAAACGTGCCCGAATGTGGCGGGGAGAACAAAAGATGATGAGGCTGCACACCGTCCGAGATGGCGGACGGTGTGCATGTGAGATGATATTTGTGCGATGCAAATATAAATCCTTTAACGTCTACGAAGAAGAAGAAATGTACTTTCACTAGTAGATGTTCCTTCCATCATCTTCTTTAAATACAAACCCCATCGTCTACATAATCGACAGAGCGCCATACCGATTGCAGAGGAAAATGATAAAGTCTTGACGTGCTCATGACTTTGGCGCATCGCCAACCAGTAAGCAAAGCAGCCACGGCACAAAGAAGAAGACCCCACATGCCATGGAGATAATTATTGCAGCATTTATTGCCATGAACTTGAGTCCATTGACATGACTGGTGACGTCAAAGTGGATATTGTAAAAGAAAATGAGCCACATCTCCGGCTTGATGGGGAATCCGCTGCGTCTTCCGCACACCTCCATAATGGGAACCAGCTCGTCATCGCTGTCCTTTTCACTCGCGAAATTTACTGCAACTGTATCATCACCATTGCTGCTAATATGCTCAAAGAGCGGTTCGTCGACGCGCGTTCGCACATTAAATAAGACGGTGTCTGCGAGCTTCCGCTGGCCAGGGGCGGGCTGGAGTTCCTTTTCGACCACAGACCTCGGCAGGTGAATCACCCGTAGCTTGTACTCGATAGAGGGTGAGCCGAGGTGGGACAGGAGGAAAGTGTAGTGCTCGTTCTTAGAGAGACCGTGCAACAAATACCGCCGCCGTACTTCGGTTTCTATGCCACGAGGAAAAGAAATCGTTTCATTGACGCGCATCTGCCCAACAAACAGCAGTTCAATTCCACCGTCGTACGTGTACGATTGGACGGCCTCCGCCCATCCAGAGAGCAGCATCACACATATTACATACAACAGAGGCCGCATCGTGAAAAAAAAAAAAACGACACTTAGAATTGAGATAACCCAATGCAGTTGATTCTCACTTCCCTGCAGCCCCCCCTTTCCATAGAAATGGAACTTAGGACAACAACAACAAAAAGGATGCGGGTGTGTGCAGTATTTGACACGGCAGAGCAGTTTCATTGGCTTCATGCGGTGGTGTTGAGTTTCCACCATTTTCTCCCGCAAGCTTTCAAAGGAAAAAAAAAAAAGAATTGCCGCACAAAATAAAACCTCAAACCCACCAACCGCATGAAGAGCAATACGCGGCAGACGTACAATACACAAAAGTACCCCCCCCCCTCCCACAACTCACCACAGACGTGCAGCGCTTGTAAGGAAACCATGAAGAGACTCGATCTCTGCATAGTCATCACCATCATCATCATCATAAGCAACACCGCATGTATTAGCGCTGCGGTTTTCGGAGAAAACCTGGCCAGTCGTCAAGACCGAAGTCACGGTTTTGCAGCGCTCTCTGGGCGAGCGGGATCGGCGCGTCGCGCTTGGAAAGACAAACTAGAAAATACTCGTCACTTGCACGACGACTGGATAGTGGCTTGCAGGAGGCGGTTTTCATAAACCAGCGCTGCGCCTCGTCGTGGAGCTCCCCGCACGCAGTTATGGAGCCAAGCACCTTGCAGACAAAATGCCCACCCGTTTTCAGCTGCTTTGTCGCGAAGCTAAGGGCCTCCATGTTCAGCTGCGTTTGCTTTTGGCGGTCATCCGTTCCTCCAGATCCGCGGTTAACACACATGTCCGACGTCACCACATCAACTATACCTGTTGCGTTGACACGTGCCATCCGCGAAAGAAGTTCATCCTGCACCGACGCTTTTGTAAAGTCACCCTGAATGCAGACGGCACCTGTTACGGTGACCGACACACGCAGAATGTCCACCCCGAAGAGTGCACACCGGTCACCGCAGCGTTCGCGTATCACCTGAAGCCAGCTACCGGGGCTACACCCAATGTCTATTACCACACCCCTGTTGCGGTGGGAGAAGAGGCCAAACTTATCGTCAATATCCAACAGTTTGAAGGCACTGCGGGCAACATACCCGCGCCGGCGTGCCTCCACAACGCATGGATCACGCGCCTGTTTCTCAGCCCACTGTCGTCCCCCATGTCGCAAAAACCAACGTGACACATGATGCATTCTTTCGAACGAGACTCGTCCTGCAGCCACCTCTTTTGTCTTTTCTTCGGGTGCCCGCGGCAAAAAAGAAGAAAAAGAAGGAGAAGGATGCATGTGATAACCGCACAAACGAAGCGAAAGGACGAAACGTATGCCTCTGCAATACCTGCAGGATGGAAAGGTGGGGGAAAAAAAAAGGAGAAGAGATAAAAAACAAAAGAGGGATACCTTCCTCTCCAAGACGTAGAGAAGCATGCATGTATGTACCGAATCTGGTGAGCGAGATGATCATCATCATCGACCGCGCTACCACTGCAACTCTCACAGCACACACTGCATTCCCCAAATGACCCGAAGCTCCGTGGGAGATCCCCCGTACACCATGGTGAGTTCCTCACCCTCCCTGATGTCCCTCAACGAGCGTAGGCAGATGACGGGTTCGTGTGCGGTTGGGGTGTGCTCCGGTACCATCAGCGCGACATTTTCATGGTCGCTGTGGTTGCACATATCAATCACAGGGCACAAGAACGCAATAGGCTCCTTGACAAGTGTATTGCTATCTTCCAGTGCAGTCACATCAAACGCACTTGAAAATGGTGTACCGCTAAAGGCACGCTGTAGCGTCCAGCGGTGGTCGATTGGGGCCATGCGACTAAATATCATTGCCAGTGACCACTGCAGGAGGGGCCTGACCTCTGCTTGTGTGGTGTGAAATTGTGAGGCGAGGACTGCCTGGCCCACACGGCACACCGCCGCACTATCCAGCGCGCCATTCAAGTTGCTGATGAGTTGTTCAAAGTTACCCTCGCTACGGGGCATGAAATTCACATACTTCAGCGCCTGCCCGCCTTCATTCACATCTCCGTTAAGGATGAGGTACGTCATGTAGCATGCAAGAAGAAACTGATTGTGAAGAATAATCGAGCGATCTGCAACACGGCTGTTTTCAATAAACGGACGTCGTAGGAAGTGTGTCTCCACATCCGCATGTGGAAATAATGCAATAAACTTCTTGTCCTTCAGCGCCTTCCCGGGGTGGAGACAGGCGCGCTCCGAAAGCATCACAATATTTTCATCCTTATTGATGTCTTTGTTGGCAATAAGACCCCGCATGCCAGCGCGTCGCGTTGTGCCAATGCGGCAGAGACCCCGGGTGAGCACTTGATGCGCCTTGCAGTACTCCACGAAGCGCCGTACCTGTTCCTGTGGCGACTGCATGACGCGGAGAAGGTGCCTGTTTTCATAGACTGGCATTCGTCCACCCAGCACCACCACTGGCACTAGCACTACTACTACTACTACGACGACGACGACGACGACGACTATGATGATGATAATGACGACGGCCTCCTCCACGCCCGTGTGTTTACACCAGCGATGTTGTTCACTGAAGAGATACAACGCAGAAGAGAAACGGGAAAGTTGGAACGCAGGAAAATAAATAAGTATGTGCGACAATGTTACTTTTCCAGACTCCGCCGATGGGGCGCAATGAAAAACCGCATGTCACTACCTTCCACCCACACTACTAGTAGAGAAAGGGTATGACGGCTCTGCGTCGCAACACATCATAGGCAGAGCCAAACGTCTTCCGGTACCATGCATGGTGTGCTTGCCCTCTCGGCAGCAGGTTTGCAACGACATATGCAGTGAAACTGAATGCCGCCAGTCCTGCGTCCGGTTTCGTTGACGCAGTCGTTGACCACACAAGAACAGCGTAGCCAAACCACTCTACAATTTCCCCTAAAAAATTTGCGCAGCTGACGCACTCAAACATGCCTCCGCGCGGCATCTTGTACGCATGCTTTGGCGGCCGCACTTTCAGAGAAACAAGGTAGTAGTCGGACAGCACATTCAGCCGCATTCCGATAATAAATACAGCGCTTCCCAACCCAAATAGCACCATACGCCATTGGGATTCAAGAGGGAATAGAGACGCAGACGGTCCCTCTCGAATATTCGCTAGTAGCTGCAGACGGCCGTTGAAGAGGCAGTATAGTGTTGCACTCAGTGTAACGTGTATGGGAACGGGTGTTCCGTTGCGTACAAACAGTGGGTATAGTAGAGCGCGGTGTGTATAGTGTATCACAAAGAAAAGGAGCCCAACATGTAATGTCGAAAGGCCTCTCGTAATCACAGGGATTGCCAGTTCTAAGGGATCATGAGCCACAAGATGGAGCCACTTCCCAGTACTGCAGCCAAGTGTGAAGCATGGGAACTCTATCAAAAGGTAGTACGCTACGTTCATCAGCGTGGGACACTCCTGCAGAGCCCATGAAAGCGGCGCAGGCACAGTGAGGCGCACATTTGTGAGAGCCGCATGGCGACCAAATGGGGCGACTACGACAAAACGCAAAACCACGTACGTTATGACGGCGAGCGCCAGATGAAAATAGCTGCTCGACGCGACAACCCCAACTTCTCCCAGCGGCATGGCGTACTTAGCGAGTACAACCATGCACACGATGGTGGCGATGTGATGTGCACCTGCCACCAAAACCATCATCCACGTGATGGAGTGGTTATGGGCTGGCATCGATACTTGTCGTTCCTTTCTGCACTACAAACGGGAGCCACAACCCTCCCCCACCCCCCTGATGTCCCTTTGCGGAGAACAGTAGCAAGTGAACAGTTTTTTTTTTTGCTGTTGGTGAGGAAGGAAGAAGAGGAGGAAGACACATACATACGGACACACACACACACAGAGAGAGAGGTGCGTGTGTGTGTGTGTGTGGGTGTGTGCTAATTCGTGTGAGTGCCGGATTGAGAAAGCCATCATCTCCGTGCGCGCTGCTCCGCGTGCCGCTATGGCATCAAAGAAACGAAGAAGAACCCCCCCCCCCTCCCTCCTCCTGTTGGAAGTAACAACAGTAACAAAAGTGTAAAAGCACGAAGAAAAATACTAACAACAATCAGTAATAACGAAAAAAAAACAGTTTCTATTCATTTAGCTTTGATCTGTGGTTTGTGCATTTCATTGTACTGCAACACCTTTTGATTCTTTACATCCGCACCGTACGCTTCATGGGCATTCTGGAAGAGAAACCGCAGCTTCTCTGCCGATACGTTCAGTGCGAGCATGTCGAGCTTCTCCCGCTCAAGAACCGATATCTTCTCGCGCTCCACCCCCGCGTCGTAATTCTCCTGAAGCCGTGCGATGCGCTTGGGGTTTGTGGTGTAGTAAGGCTTTCCCATGGGCATGATGGAGTGGTGTGGCTGTGTCTTTACTTCTCGCGACTTCCTCTGCTTCTCTGGGAGAGCACGTGGGAGGAGCAAAGAGGAGGGCAAACAAACGGAAACCTCTGCAATGGCGGCAGTAGCAACAACAACAATAACAGCAGCAGCAGCAGTTATATTAAGAGTAGTAAGAATAACAACAGAAGCAGCGCTCGATGGCTTGAGTGACGCTGTTGCTCTGCTGAATATTACACCAACTTCTCCTTTTCACCCTTGGCTCTCTCTCTCTCTCTCTCTATCGGCATGTCTCCTTCATTTCACACCCACTTCCCTCGATTCCTCTATTCGCATGCGCCCGCGCTCAGCCCCCACCATCTCCCCACCCTTTTCGAGCCTTAAACGTCACCGTCACCCCCTTTTTTTCTTTTGGCTCAAACTGTGGCGGCAGAGACCAACCTTCTTCCCTTATTCCTCTATCTATTATCATACGAGGAAAAGGACCCTACACCCGCACATTGCCGATTTATTCCACCAATACCCCATTCTTGTACATCTCACCCGTCGTGGATTCTGCTGAGCCAGAGGCACCTTCTGGTTCGGCGCACACATAGCGGGCAGTGAGCAGCAACGCAGTTGCCACAATCGAAAACCACATTGCCACCTCAAAAAAGGAGTTCTGTGAGGACGCAGATACCTCTGTCACTCCCCACTGCAACGGGCGCTGCGACAGGTGCAATAACCACGGACAGCTGCACAACACAGCAACCACATACGGCCGCAACAACCTCCCCACCACCAATGCTGGTGTGTACGTCTCGGACGGAAGGGAGGCGAAGAAAGCTATTAAAAAACCCGCTTCAAAAAGGCCGTTGGGCACGGCGACGGAGGCAACAAGTAGCAACCACCCGACGTGCGTGGTAAAGAAGCCGCGCAATGTTTTCTGTTGAGCTCCACCTGTGTATCCACGGTGCCAAAAAGGGAAAACAAGTAGGCGCAGCAACAGAAACTCAAACGCGATCCCGCCCACTGCGTAGAACAACTTGTCTACTGGCTGCGCCATGACAAAGGCAACGGTTCCTGTCGCACTCGACGGCGGTGAAGCAGTGCCCGGAATACCTCGAAGGCCCTGTCCCACCAACGCAACCGATGTGGCGCCTGTGAGAAGCTGCCGTACATGAGGTCTTACTCCTGCAGGCACAAATGTGACCGCCACTTTGCTTGCACCCGCCGCTAATTGCCGCACAATAGAAACACCATCCTCACTCCACATGGACAGCGCATCGACGATCACCCCTGCAACATCAGGTTTTATGGCGTTGACGATGACGATGGCGAGGAGGACGGCGCCTACGACGGCTGCGCCACGTAACATCAAATGTAAGCTCTATCCACGCTGTTATCCCCTTGACACACACATGACGTGCAAAATGTTGGAGGTGCGTGCGTGTGTGTGGAGGGTGGAATAAAAAAGAAGAAGAAGAAAAGAAGAGACACAAACAAAGTCCACAGCTCGCTTTTTGCACTGCGACGACGCCTATCGCGAGCAAGTCCTCTCTTCCTGTTATCAAAAAACTCACTGCATGGACGTGATAGGAGGAGCGAATCGTGCAAAGAAAGGCCTGCCTGGCCCTCTGTCTCGTTTGTATCCTGCACAGCACCACATTATGCTGCGCGACAGGGAAAAAAAAACCAAAGCAGGCAGAAGCACACAAAAAGGGGGTATAAACGTTGGAACAACGCCATATATATATATATATATATATCGAATGAGGGGAAAACCAAACCTGTGCAGACCACACGAATCAGCAGCCTAATGTGTAAACATGAGGCTGCTCCAGAACACAGAATAAGAGATCAAAAAAAAAAAAACAATCGCAGTGGGAGAGAGAGCACTTTGCCAACAAATGAGCTTCCCTGGCCCTCTTGTCGTGCTTCACGCACACCCACACACCTCTTCTTACCCCTGCGCAATGAAGAAGCCCGAGTATTCGCATATCACTACCTCCCCGCCGGTACTGATCATCATCATCCATTTACTCTTTGTTCGCCAAAAAAAAAAAGAAACTGAAGCCTAACACCCCCACCCCTCATCCTGCCGGCGTCTTCACCTTTTCACGTTTTTTTTTTCCTTTTAAATCACTGCAACACATACCTTTTTTTTCATGTGCGCATATGCATATGTCCACTTATTCACTCTTGCGTAGTGGTCCGGTATGGGGCACTCGGCGCCCCCATTTTGGAGTAGTATACGACAGTGGTGTACTTGTTGCAACAACGCGTTGTCAGGCCCATGACGGAGTGGTCTTCCCGGCGCTGAAAGTAAACATGATTAATTGTGACATTCAGCGGCAGTGGGAGGTTCTCTGGGGACATAACTTCGCCAGCCGTTGACATGACACCATCCCGTGTGCACCGCACGGCAGTGGGAGGCGTGTTAAGCGGGGTGTAGCGTAAGTGAGGCGGCATGATCGGCGGGTGTTTTCGCGACTCTTCAAACATGATCTGCTCTTGCCCCCATCCCTCGCCGTCGTCCATGATCTCTTCATCCTCCTTTGTCACGAGAAGAACGTCGTTCAACAGCAAGAGGTTTGCTGGGAGCCCTTCACCACCTTTTGGTGGGGGATCTGCCAGAGGCTGCGTGCTGTCCACCACCTCCTTGTTATCTAGGATGAAGCGGTAGCGATGTAACCCAGGAGCGAGCTCTAGAATGGCGTAGAAGGAGTCCTCGCTTGGCGCCATTGGCACTGGATTCCATTCCAACGCCTCCACTGCAACGAATAACTTCTGCTTCTTGGAAAGGAGAGACTGGACATCCCTATCTGCATATCGAAGCACTACAGGGTATTTTTTAGCAGCGTCGGCAACGCAAGGAGGGATCTTCTCACCCTCGTGTTTGAGCGCCGCACCGCCGCCGCTACCACTTCTAGCCCCTGCAAGGATACTTGCTTCCGACATGAAATCACGGTGCTGCGCTGGCTGCTGCAGAATATTTTCCCGCACAGAAGAGGTGCGCACCGCCGTGCTTGGAGGAACGGCACTAGCGCAAGAAGCATGCGGCACCTTACGGTTGACAGCGTTGCCATCCAACCTCCCTCGTTTATGAATCTTGAGATCCTTTCCGTTTGGTTGGCCCATTTATGCTGGCGTACACCCGTGGTGCAGCCCACCCTTCTCTTCTCCTTCCCGAGTTTCAAACAAAACCCCGTGGCACGTGCGGACTTATTCCTCTCTCCACCCCACCCCCGCCTTCCTTCAAAAACAAATGCACTCGGCTTCTTTCCTTCGCCCGTCTCCCCCTTCTACAACTGAGAACAGAATAACGGAGAAGGGGAAAAGTACGAATAAAAAAAAACAACAACCAGAAGGCATGCGCACCATTTTTAACCAACCCTTTTGCTGGCCCGGCAGGTGTTCGTGTGTGCCCACCCACCCACCACCACCACCACTCTCTCTCTCTCTTTATGCACATGCTTCCACTCCACGCGCAGACCACTATATTCTCACTGTACATATTTACACACAGAGACACGACATACGGGGGGAACGTGTGCTCATCTGCACGTGTGGTAGGGGGAAAAAAAAAGAAGAAAAACAATTGCTGCCGCTTCTTCTTGTGCTGTACGTACACTATCATCTTTCCATGCTGTGGAGCTTCCCATCCATCTTTTGATGTCTCGCCAGCAGGATAATGCGCTCCCTGCCAATTTGCTCATCAATTTTGTGCAGGATGTCCATCCGTTGCGCTGCATAATCGTTCCCGCGGCAGGGAACCATTGGTACCTGTGCCTCGCGTATCAGCGTCCGCAGGGATTCATCCTGCACACGCCGCATCATGCGTCGCACTGAGGGATACGGTTCCTTGTACGCCACCCTCCAGCACTCTTCATCCTCGTCCGTCTTCTCACCCCTTTCTTCCCCGAAAGCAAGACTATCTGTGGTGGTCATTGACACCAATGATGACGAGAAACTGCTGTCTGCACCACCCTTATCCCCGGTATCGTTGGATGGAAGACGCAACGCACGCTGACGAAGGAGATGCTGTCGCGCATACGAAGTACGGAAATGCTTGGAGAGTTCTGCGGCGCTTGGTTGATGCACTACCTTTTTTCTCTCCCGATTTTCCTCTTCCTCCGCAGCAGATTCCGGCGGCAGAATGGGATCGCCATCCTCGTTTTCGCCAATTATCTCAGCAATCTGCTTACTGTATGTCACAAACAAATTGCGACGGATTTGATCTGCCTTCAAGAGGCTCATTGCAATTTCTCTACACCCTCACAAGAAAAGTGGTGAAAGAACGAAAGAGATAGAGGTGGAGGCGCCGTGAAGATAATAAACAACATATAAAGTAACATAGGCCGTTACGTCTACGTTTGTGTTCCTTTGGCTTTCCATTACAGCAAGACCTCTACGAAGGAGTGGGTGAAGCAGCGGGAGTTGCTGCCTTTGTCGAGCCATCCCTTTCTTCACTGCCTGCAGTGAGAAATGGATCGATATGAAGATCCAACGGCAGACCAAGCATGGTCGCCAGTTCTCCCACGTGATGGGTGTTACGCACTGTGAGAGAGCGAAGAGCCGCCAGCATCGCAAGGTGTTCCTCATGATGCTGCAACAAGTCCAGCGTCCCCAGTGCCCCATCCTGCAGCGTTTGCATCGTGGCATACAACGCGCATATATGCTGCCAGATAAACACCAGCACACTATCCAGCCCCGACACCGCAGCAATAGCTTCCAGCCCCGGCCAATCCGCATCCGAGTACTGAAAAAGTGTGGATGATAATGATGATGTCACTTCCTGCACGAAGAGGGCAACACATTGCTCCATGCCCTCGTGTAGGCCGCCCAGGGCGTCAGCAGTCGACTGCACAGCCGCTTCTGTCTTCGTCTCCACCGCGTCGATTCTCTTTTCGACACAAGCCATCCACGCATCCTCATCATCGGGTTTCTTGCTCTTGCTGTTATTTTCTGCTTCGTTGAGTTCACAGCCAGCATGAAACTTCGCAACATCACGCTTCAACAGCGCCTGCTCCTCCTGCAGCTCCTGCAGGGCGAGCTGCAGCGAACGAGCCTGTTGCCCGGCCTCGGTTGTGATACTTTGCAGCGCCTCGACACGCTCATCCATGTAAGCTACAAGCTGCTCTGCATTCTGCCTGCTCTCCTTTCGTGTTTCATCATGCAAACGCCCCCAAAAATCCGCTGTTGTTGTCTTCTGCTGCTGCTGCTCTGTTTCAACCGATGCAATCCGCTCCTCTACCAACTCGCATCGACTGCACAACTGCACAACCTCTTGTCGCAGGCGCTTCTCTAACACCGAAACATGCTCTGGATGGCTGCGCTGCAGAGCATCGCACACTCCACTCTGACGCTCTAGCTCACACTTCTGTGCAGCGCAAAGCAAATCAAGCTCACCGAGTCGCACGTCCACCTGCTGAATACGCTTCTTGATGCGAGTGAGAGACTCGGAGGTGTCACTTCGGGGGGCAAAGGCTTTGTGCAGTGCATCCGCCAACTCATGCTGTAATTCTTCATCATCACAGATGGCAGAAACAAGTCGCTTTGCCCCCGAGGTCTCACGCAGACGGTCCAGCTGCACCTGCTGACGCTGAACACTGCTTTGTACATCCACCAATACACACCTGCAGCGTTCCTCCACATGCTCTTCAAGCAGCGTGCGGAGGTTCTGCACGTGTGACGAGTTATCTTCACGTATGCGCTGAAGATGTTGATTAAAATACTCAACCTGCTCTCGTTGCTGTTGCCTTTGCCACTGCAGTTCCGCCAAACGCGTCTCGATATTGTGCTCCACGCCATCCACTCGGCGAGACAGCTCTTCCAGCTGTCGCCCCACCTCGACACGTAATGCTACTGCATCTACAACCCCAGAAACAGGCATTGATGTTGGTGTCAACTCTTCCTTTACAGCTCGGTGTGGCACCGCGTCAAGTTTTTTTTCTACTGTACGCAACTTCTCCGAAATGTTTTCGAGATCCCTCAAACTCATGTCAAGCACTTCCTTGTGGCCGAATAAATGCTCATGTGTTCGAACAATAGCATTGAGGGTATCGACAGATGACTTGAGCCCATTTGTTGTCTTGGTGCCTTCTTGTTGCCAATCATACAGGACCTGCGTAAGACGGTCCTCCACCTCCTGCACGCTTTTTGAGACATCGCGCCGCAGATCCAACAGTTGCCGAGAATCCGACTTTGTTCTTGACGAGGCATCCGCCTGCATCTGCTCGCTGAGTGCCTGGAGTTCACCAACTGACTGATTCAGCCCTTCAATCTGCGGCGTCCATCTATCGTGCACAACCCTCTGAAGCATTTCCAGTTTAGCATTTAGCGGGAGGAACGTGTTCTGATGCCGTTCGCTCAACTCATCAATAACTACCTTGACAGCAGCAAGAGATATATCGGTCGACTCTATTTTGTCACCCAATTGCCGTAACGTTGAAGCACTCATCTCCTGTTCCCGCACGAGTGTCTGCAGCTGCACACTACTGCGTGCCAGCCCCTCTCGCGTCGTGCTCTCCTCCTTATGTGCACATGCAAGAGACTCTTGTGCGAAGGCCCGTGCCTCTTCACCCGTTGATAGAGCCTCACGTATTCGTGGCTTCAACTGTTCCACCTCATCCCTAGTGCTGCTCACAAGTTTCTCCGTGTGCTCAAGTTTCCGTTCCCACTTCGCCGAGGTGTCCTGTAAACCACTAAAGATCTCCTCTAGGTGTGCCAACCGTTTGCTACACCGCTGGCTACTGGCTTCATGTGTCTGTTGCACCGCTGCGAGTCCTTCACGGAGACTGCAACACTGCCGCTGCAGCTGCTCGTGAGAATCTGCCACTGCAGCGGCAATATCATCCTTACTGACAACCGTCTTCGACGCCACGAGGATGCGTTCCGTCACGGTAGCTTCCAGCTCGAGCTTGGCGGCAGTAAAACTTGCCTCACAGGCCTGCATGTTTGTTGCTAAGCCATCCTTCATCTCACGGCGCATGGCTATAATTCCACTCTCCATTTCGGTAATGCGTTGCATAATGCACCGCTCCATCTCACTGAGGGCTGAATCGCCCTGTTTTTGGTTCCGCGTGAAAGCATCGACAATAGAACTCACCTCATGCAGGCGACGCATCACATCCTCCTCCATCTTTCGAAACATGCGCTCCGTCGTTCGCGCCACTTCGCCAGAGGCACCTGTAGATTCCATCGTTTTTTGCAGTTCAGTGTTGAACATGG
This sequence comes from Trypanosoma platydactyli, assembly GCA_030849675.1. Taxonomy (NCBI): domain Eukaryota; phylum Euglenozoa; class Kinetoplastea; order Trypanosomatida; family Trypanosomatidae; genus Trypanosoma; species Trypanosoma platydactyli. Next base: position 46,045 of record JASANU010000799.1, on the reverse strand, counting down.
ACTGCACAGCGGAGAGTCGCAGGCGCACAAGGTCCTCTGTGGACTCCCGTGCGGCATCCCGTGCTATTGTGCGCACACGCTCTATCTCTGTAGCCACCTTCACACTCACCATCTCACGAAGGAGGCTATCGAGCCGTGTCTGCCGATCCTCTATCACACGCCTCTGCCGTGTTACAGTGGATTCCAACTCCTCAACGCGCCTGCTAAGTCCAGAAATGGCGACGGACGCGGAAACGGGGCTATAGTTTTCGTTTCCACGACCATCCGCAACAGCATCCACGCGCGCAGCCGTTGCAAATGCAGAAGTGGCCATCGTGCGCTTTTCCAGCGAACGAACAGTCTCGGTGAGGTGATCGTTCTCATTCTTGAGCTGCAGAAACATAGCCCTCAACTCACCCATCTGATTGGAAACATGGTGCTTCAGGTTTTGAATGTCGCCACAGCGCGCTGTTCGCTCTATCTCTATCTCGGCAACGCAGTTGTTCACGCGAGACTCCAAGTGTTGAAACCCATCGCCCGATTCTGTAAGGGACGCAAACTTGCGCGGAAATGCACCATGGCCCTCTTCAGAGTAAGTCCCAGGGGTAGTTGTTAGCATCTTTTGTGCGTTCTTGAGACTTGCTTGCCGCCCACGAAGACGCTCTAGCTTTTCCTCTGAAGAGCGGATGTTTTCCTGAAGTGCGATCTTCCAATTCCCGCCCATGCTTTTCAATTGCTTTAGTTGCAGTGAAAAAAAAAAATGCTTCTCGGAGAAGAGAAGAGAAGAGAAGAGAAGCAAAGAGAAAAAAAAAAGGGAAGATGGTAGTGGTGAAGTGGTGAAGTGGCGGGAGCGCTAACCACTACCCACCGAACAGTCGAGGCCCTACTCGCACTCACACTCTTCCCGAACGTGAATAAAAAAGTACTGCTTCTATCATATCCAAGATCAAGTCCACAACAACAACTCTTGAGCGTCAGAAATAAGCCATCGCCCCGTATAAATAAATGGAACCCCCGAAAAAAGACGCTGTGATATGGTAGTGAACACGCCAGAAGAGAACCGTTGCATCGACTGTAGACATGAACACACACACAAAGTATGGATGCCATCCATACGTGCACGTGGAGAGAATAGGAGGAAGTGTGGCTACTGTGACGGATGCACCACAGTGAGGAAAGCTGTGAGCGGTTTTTATGAAGAGAAATAATAATAAAAGAAAACAAAAAAAAAGTAGTAAACGTTGGAGTCAACAGGACTACTCTCACATGGAAAAGACATCGTCTTCCACAAACTGTGATTTTGCCGCACACGACGTGACTCCCTCCAGAGCGCCCAGCGAGACGTACCGCATCATTGGGCACCTGCAGGTGCACGTCACACCCACACTTGCCTTCTCGTTCCTCCTTCCAGTTGCATTGTTGTTGTTGTTGTAGTTTGTAGCGGGAGGTGACGTCATAGAAGGGGAATCGTCACCAAGCACAAGTCCTGTACAATGAGATTCAACATCCACAGGGTTGTTGGGTCGCAGTACTTTCACCGCGTCGCGGATGGTCTCCACCATGGCACGCACTTCCGCAGTGAGCCCCTGAAGCGCCGAAACCTGCGACTTTTGGCCTTCGACAAGCACGGATAGGAGAGGGAGATCCTGACAGCCGGTGGCCGGGTGATTCTCCCGCCGCCGTAGAGTCTCTACGGCACCAAGGAGCGCTGTTGTGACTTCTTTGTGATGCTGCACTGTCTGCGAGAGCACAGCGTGAAGTGGGGCACTATCACCCGCCAGCGTTTGCGTGGGTGGTGCCGTCGTCGCCTGTTGTGAATTCCGAAATGGATGTGACACAGACGGAGCCATCAGACAAGATCGCTGCAACGCCACTGGCAACGTGTAGGTGCCTGTGGAGGATGAACACGGGGTCGCACTGTAACGGACATGCAGACCACGCTGCATAGAGACATCTGCCTGAGTGCCCATCGGCGTGGGGCCAGACGTGTCGCAGGATAGACCCACCCTCACAGATGATGTCTCCGTCACTGCACCACCGCGACGCAGCGGAGCTACACGGTGATGTGCACCGTACATGTAAGTGCTTCCACTCCCCACCCGGTCCTATTGCAGCTCGCTTGCTTCGTTAGTCTTACATCAACAAAAAGAGAGAGGGTACACGTGGTGTACTACTAGTACCGTTAAGCGAGTGAGCAACGAAAAAAAAAAGAGTATGCATTCTTCGTTGCTGTTTTGAGCCCTTTCACATTTACTGTCACTCCTGGAAATATCTGACTTGGACGGATAAACAAAGCATATCATCATCATTGAAGTCGAGTAGCGGTTGCAGCCGGAAAAATGTCCGGCTTCTGATCATTCATCACACACACGCACGCTCGCCTCACGGGGCAACCAACCGTACTTATTTTCGAGGTGTCAACTTTTGGAGAATGTGATGCTTTCACGTCCAGTGCACCATGACCACAACTGCGTCAGAATATACGACAGACGCTGCCAAAACGCCATTGACGGCGGCCCACGCATGTGCGGCTTCAACTCTAACGCGTCACCATCCGGGCGGTTGGGGTAGCCGGAAAACACAATCCAACCGCGGCAATCCACCTCTGGGTCACGGATGTAATACCGCCCTTGAATGCACTCGAGCGGGAACTCCGCTGAGCACATGCTTTCCCCCCAATGATGAAAGAAGCGGTTCTGATCTGCCACCCCCACGCTGCTAGAGGTGACATGCGTGATGACACCCACGTGCCCCACAATATTTTTTCTTGTGCCCGGATACACGATGAGGCTATCCGCCTCCGGTGGCTCCTCTGATCCCTGGGGAACGAAGCGGCAAGACACCGCACTCCCTGTAAAGACGTCATACACCTCTCGCAGGTGCACGAAATGTGCGGCAAAATCATACTGAGGCAACACCAACCCCTTGCGGTAAAACAACCAGCGACGGGCGAACTCAACGCATTGCCACTTGTACCCCATAAAAAAATGCTGCTCGTAGTGTTGTATGTTGGTGAAGGTAGTGTCTGAGCCATTGCTATAGGCAGGAATGCACCCAGGTGCGAAGCCACAGAGCCCATGCAGTGGGACTCGCTGCAGACAGAGCCTTGGACTCTCCTTCACAGCCATTTACTCTCGGCGCCTGACGCCACGCCACCCTGAACACGTGCGACCACCCTCACACCTCCTTCCTGTTTTTGTTTTCACCCCAGTTTGAAGAAGAAGGAAAAAGGAGTGAAGTGGAATACAGGAACGTAAAGTCACCTCACATTCGTTTTTTTTTTTTCCTTTTCTCCAAGTTATCCTCTTCCCTTACCCCTCTCTTTTGCCTCCGCAGTACTTTATCAAGCATAGAAAGAGGAATGCAGAGCACTTCTTCCCCACTTCATCCGTGCATTGCACTAGGGTATATATATATCGAGAGAGAGAGAGAGAGAGACTGTATTTTATCTCTCTCTCTCTCTCTGTGTATGTGTGCAGCGGTGACCGAAGGAGTGGACTCCGTCGACCCGTGAAAACGCAGATGGTAGTCATTTCTCCACGGCGAAAACACTCAAGCGTGAAGAGAACAACACAAACAAGCAACAACAGTGCAGTCACCAGAGCAATAAACAAACAGAAAGAGATGCACTAAAAATGAAAAGGAGGGTGGGGGACAACATTCGCGAATGCGCGACAGAACGCGTTTCTTTGTGCGCGTGTGTGCGGCCAAAAATCTCTTCCTGCAGAGGAGATGCGTGAGAGAGTAATGGGGTGAATAAGAGCAGAGAGAGAGAGAGAGAGACGGGGAATGAACATAGATAGTTATATACGTGGCGGATACGCTCTCGTTTACACGTCCTTCATCACCGAGGCGATGCTCTTCGAGGCGACTGCCAGAAATGGAAGCAGGGAGCCAATCACCGCCGCCGCAACAGTAAGCGCAAAGAGGAGCAAAATTAATATATACGGCACATTGAAGCGAAATGGCAGAATCAGCAAAGTTGCGAATTGCAGACCGAACGTTAGACCCACCGCAAGTCCCACCAGAAGCCCAAGCGCGAAGGCTGAGAGAACGATGCTCAGAGCTTCGTAGAGGATGACACGTCCAACCTGCCACTTGCTGCATCCCACCGCGCAGAGAACACCGAGTGTATGCGCGTTGAGCTGCACGTTTGCCACAAATGTTACCCACACCACCAGCGTGCACAAGAATAGACATACAGCTGTTGTGAAGTAAAAAAAGTACATAATAAACGCACTAATGGCCTCTAGCTCATCTAATATCACCTTTGTGTCTGTGATAGAGTGGTACATCAAGTCCGTGTTGGTCTGGATTGCATTCACAAAGGCAATGCGTGCGGCCATGTCGATCCCCGTGCGAAAGCGCACAAAAAGTTTACTCTGCCGGACCTCTTGAACGGCACCAGGAATCAGCGTTACACTTTCATCATCGAAATCTACCTCTACTGGATTCAGAAGTGTTTCAAAGTAAGACCGCGGCACGAGGAGTTGACTGCTGCCCAGGGTACTGACCAAAGAAGAAACAAGCGGAAAGCCCGAGAGGCGATCCATAAGAGCCCGAATCTCAACGAGGAATCGCGTAGCCACAAGAAAGCCCGGTATGCTGTACCGGTACTCCAGCACCATGTTGTCACCAATCCGGACACCTACATCACGCACTGCAGATGCCGTTATGGCTGGAATGACGTGCATCATCTTCTTCGTCACATTGGGAACTTTGTTTCCGTTTGGAAGTCCAGTGGCCACGGACTGCCCCACTGAGAAGAGCTGTTTGGGCGGATGCTCATACATGCTTTGCACCACGTTACGCTTTCCATCAACAGTGTGCCTGTACGGGTAGCGCTTATCCCTCTCCGCCTCCATGATATATTCTGGGAAGACGGTGTCAAAAAGAGTCTCCGACACAGCCACAACAGAGACCATATGGCCAAAACGAATAAGCGTCTCCAGACGCGTTCCTTTAGAAATCTGCGGGTACTCGTCAAGGGGAAAGCTCTGGTAGGCCCAACTTTGCACAGATACGTTGCGCCACTTGTAAAGAAAAGAATCCAGTTGTGCTTCATCAAGAGGCACTTTAAAAGACGATGAGGAAAGAACGAGATCTGCACCGCTGTAGATCTGCGCCAGCTCCCCGGATGCACTGGACAAGGTGAAGGACATCACGCCCGAAGAGAGAAGAGTGGCGATGCTGACAAGTAACATCATGAAGGCCCTCGAATTGCGAATTTGGTGGTCTTCCATATTCTTCTTGATAATCGTCATGAGACGCATGTCTCTGCCCCAGACCAGAAGCCACAACATGACAGACCTCACGTACGGCTCCGCAACACACAGAATGAGGCACATTCCACAGACCATCACCACCAGGATGATGTCTAGAAAAAAGAAAAAAAACGACGTATTCTCAAGGATAAAGGAACAGGGAAGTAAGTAGTACGCCGTGAATCCTCCCACCACCAATAATATACCGAGGATCACCTGCCACGTAGAGAGCCCGACTTCATCCAACTTTATCATGACCATCTTCGCCTCATTCTGCACCTGATGGTACACATCCAGGGCGTCACGCAGATTGCTACTGAGGGAACGCGATAGTGGTCTATAGATCACCACGAGCGGCATCGTAACGCCGAACGCGAGGGCTACCATTATGGGTTCCGCTGAGATTTCCCATATGCGTGGAGATGCATGAGTGAATTTTGCAAGCACTACCTCCAAAAAGATGTTCAGTGCCACAAGAAGGATCACACCGAGCAGTAGACCTGGTATGATAAAGGCCAGAGCATGGGCCAGAAAAAGCATGCCAAGCTGCATCTTTTGCATGCCTGCTGCACGCATCATGGAGAATTCAAACTGCCGCTCGTCTGCGTTCATTTGTAACAACATAAGAAGTAGAATAGAGCTAAGCAGAACGATCCCAAACATGATGCATGTGAGGGAAGAAACAAGAATAGACTTCATCATCTCAAACTCATCCATGGCCATCGCCAAGGGAAATTCCACACTGCCATTAAAGTCCAGTCCCACCGCATCGCGCATGATGGTATTACTGCGCCCCACCATATCCGTTGACCGCGGGCGCAATGATTTGTAGTACATACTGCGCCGATCATTCAACACAACATTGACAACCATCACCGTATCGAGTGGGTCGACACGACCTGAACCAATAAATACACGGACGAGGGCAGCCCAGAAGGGCAGTGTAATATTGTTCAAAAAGATCACTGGCCCCGAGCCAAGCGCACAGGAATTGTGAGGCACCGTGTCCAAGAGATGCTTGTAATCCATGATGACAACGTTTCCCAAGAAGGATGGGTATTTTCCATAGGTTTCCCTAATTTCATCCGCAACACGCACAGAAATACCTATTTTTAACGCACGTAAGAAATCCAAAGGGTTTGCACTTGAGAAATTCATTAGGATGGGGAGACTACCCAAAATAAGTGAAGCAACACCCACCTCCTCTTTCCCAAATTTTTTCGGGTGGAGTGAAGATGTCACGCCACCTCCCTCAAAGGCGAGCATCAGTTGCTGGAATGTAATACCAATACTCATGCGATCACCGTGGTTGGGTTTTATCCCAAGGTATTCGAGGAGAAATCGAAACACATGCGCCTCCGCGAAGCTGTTGTCGCGGTGCTTCCACGATCGCCCAATTCCAATAGAGCGCTCGAGTGCACTGTCAATCACGAGTAAATTTATCCGCGCCACCCGTGCGTCCATTTTTTCTGTTTTGAAGTCTTGGGACATGTTCATCGAATTGTGACAACTCCTGGCCTCCGCATGCAGCAGCCACCGTGGGGCGACGCCACGTACCTGCGGGAGATCAAAGCGCGGAGCGATGGCGCTGTAGTTTATGAACACGCTCTCGCTATTTCCCCCGGAGAGGGCGATGTCCACCTCCCCCACATTCAACTCAGCGAGACGCAGGAGGACGTATGGGGCTTTCCAGATACCTGTCATGATGCTGCCCGAGAAAAAAACAATTAAAGCCACGGCCAACACACCGATGCAGCAGTTGCGCGGGCGGTGAACGACATCAGCAACAGTATATTGCACACTCAGTGACACCCCACTCAATAAACTTTGAGACCTCTTCACGAGTGAGAGAGATGTCGATGTGAAGGGTGGGGAATGACACTGCATCACCACCGAAGAACGCACATATAAAGAATTGGCATACGGGGTGGGCGACTTATCCAAACACATCGGTCCGTTGCCGTACGTTTCCCCCATCATTCCGCTTCAGGCGACGCAAAGGAAAAAAAAAAGAAGCCTTGAATAATTATGTCAGAGATAGTCTCTTTAGAATGCGTTCACACACCAGGGGCAGCAACAAAGGCAACAGCAAGAGCAGGAATAAAGAAATGAAAGGGAGAAGAAGAAGAGGTGTTGCATCAACGGAGGAGCAGCCAACGTCACCGGAAAAGATCATGTAGTACCGCAAATAATAATAAAAAAGAATGAGTGAATAGTAGAAGGAGAGGAAGACGCCGAGGCAAAATAGCTACAAAAGGTGCAGTCAACTACTACCACCATCATCATCATCAACAACGACGACAACAAGCGATCAACAGTTACGTCTCCTTATTGTCTCACGTGCTTCCGTTATGGTGCATGGCATTGCACGGGCATAGCGCTCTTCATCTACTGCAGGCAACCACTGACGCAAATCTGCCGCGTGCCGGTGAACCAGCATGAAGCTGCGACACGGGTTCACCACAGCATACCCATGGCGTCTTAGTTCGTACAGTACAATGTTTTCTGCCTTGTAGCAGTTTTGCCGGTGACGCACGCTATCCAACAGCGAGGTTTCTAGTGGTGGTTGTATTATGAATGCGTCGTGCGATCCTCTGTATTCATTTATCAGAGGGGCGTCACGGACGTCTTCGCTCTCATACCGTGTCAGTGCGACCGCCACACGACGTTCCCTCGCCTGGTCAAAGAGTTGCGCCTGCAGCTCTCGCACGGACGCCCCGCGGTGCGGAAGATAGACATCCGCGTTGGATATCATTGTGAGCTTTCCCCGCAGCATCTTGTTGGCGTGGTGAAATAAATCTGCGTAAGTCGGCTGCGCCCCTGGCCAGAGCACCGGTACGATCTTCTCTCGATGTGCCTTGCATGAAAAGAAACCCTCTTCCTCCATAACACGCGATCGGAACTCCCGGTATGCGTCGAGACCCTCCACGAGGATGTGCAGTGAGGCCACCTCTGCATGTGCCGCATTACGCCTAATACAGTCGTGATACTCCTCCTGCCGCGCGTCGCGATGCAGCATGGAGGCCTCGCCAAGGAAGATACTGCCGGTAATACGCTTCACTATAAAGTAAGACGTCACAATGTTCATCCCGCATGCTTTATGTCTTCTTCCACCGCCACCGCAGAAGAAAGTAGAGCAGGAATAGCGAGAATCGGAAATGAACGCCGTGGTGCTGCACCCAAAAACGATAATAATAAAAAAGAGTCATGTCCATCCGATATGAAAACCAGAGAAAAGTGAAATAACACAACAACGCTCCCCCCCCCCAAAAAAAAAAAAAACAAAACAAAAAAAAGACACGGAGCCAGAGGGGGGGGGGGCGTAAAGACATCGAACCACAACCCCCCGTGCGTCTACACTGCAGGGCATATATGTCGTGTGTACATGCAGGAATAGCGGCATGGCAGCAGCGAAAAAAAAAAACACCTTCAAATAATAATGAAAAAAAAAGAAGTGTTCAACAACGAAGGAAAAATTACTGGGCCAAACCCCAGAAGAGTTTGAAGAAACAAAAAAAAAAAAAAGGAAAAAAACAATAAAATATACACACACACATTTTAACTCTTTTTTTTTTTTACCGAGATGTGCATATATGCGTGCAAGCGTTTGTTTGTCTCTGTGATGTTGAGTGGCGGGAGCATGTGATCCCGTTGGCAAAGAGACGAAAGCCGTAACAACGTCTCATCTCAACCCCTGCGCCCATTTCAGGTCCAAGCGGTTGAGGCTGCGCTTCAGAGTGAGGGAGAGTGTAGCGTGTGAGAGTGCCTCGCCACATCGTTGCACGCAACGAATCTCCTCCAACGCATCGAGGCCTGTAGCGTAGTGCAAGGCCTCCATCTCGCGCAGCCGCTGCACCATGGCATCTGCTGTAGCATTGGCGGAGGAGAGGGACACCCTCATTTCACCCTTTCCGTGATTTTCGCCCATCCCCTGAATCCCATGACATTGCATGATGTGGCTGTGCCGCCGGTCCTGCAGGAAGGAGAGAGAGTGGGAGGCCAAACAGAAGAACAACACAAAGAGGAGAGACACCACATTTAAATGCAGAGTAAAAAGTAAATAAATAATAATAAAAAAGGACCATCGCCGGTCGCACGTGGCACCGGAGTAAACGCAAAAAAAGGGGGACAAAGTGAGAGACATCATTTCGCGCTACATCCCCAAGAAAGAAAAAAAAAAAAGCAAAGTTCATTAATACCTCCAGAATCGCGTTCGTGAATCAAGCGACTCATATTATGGAGCGCATACACAAATACATCCACCACTCAATTTTTTTACATCATATTTACCAGAAACTTCCCCATCTACCGTACCACAACCACAGACACACAGACACACACACACACACATATATATATATATATATATCTACCACTGCCTCCTCCTCCCGCTGCAGACCCCTATCCACTTTGTGCGTTCACTGTGGGGGGATATTGTTGCGTCAATGCTCCCACCCCATCCTTTTTTTATTCATCGAACTTTGTCATCACTTTTGATCGTCTCTTGGGTTTCGAGGTTCTACGGTGCCCGCGGCGCTCCATGAGGCCATACGATGTGGTGCTTGCGAACGAAGATGACAATGAGGTTTTTCTGTGCTGCCTATTTCGTGCGCAGGAAATAGCCTTTGACATGGAGATATCCAACGACCCCCCTTTGTGTTGCGTAAAGTACGTGCACAGCCCTTGGCACTCCCGCTCCATCTCCTGCATTTTCGTGCGGCACCACCCTTCCCACTTCAATGATTGTGTGTCGCCACACTCAGCAATAACATTCATTGCCTTCACAGCGAGAGCCACGACCATGGCACGCCACCAGGTGTCGAAGCACAAGGGAGTTTTATTAGTCTCAAGTTGAATGGCATCTCGTGCCTTTAGCAGCAATGCATGTGAATTGGTTGGCGCTCGACGTTGGAGAAGTGGGTGAAGAATAACGTCTCTTGGAAGTGGGGCCCCTGTTGTGATCTGCGCCATCTGCCGCAGGAGGCGCCGTGTCACAGCCTCCCATGCGGCAATCTGGGCGTTATGTTTTTGCTGCACTCCCTCCTCGTCCTTTTTCCCACTGCCTGTTTCTCGCATTGGAACGGAAGCAATCAACGAAAGAAGCTCGTTTGAGTTCACTAGTGGTAGATGCTTCCTCGACACCAACAAGGAGGAAACTAGAGAGAGCAGATTTTCATCTTGAAGCGGTTTCATAAGCGACTTGTAAAAAGCCTGGTTGTTTCCGGACACATTTCCTAACACTACCGACGCAGTACGGGGGTGCAACAGCACTCCGACCAGACATGTCAAGTATGGCGATGACTTAAACCCTCCAACCAACGCGCCCGAGAGATACGCATTTCGTACGATAGGGTGCTGCCCAGAGATTAGCGAAAAGACCTTGGCTACGCATGTCGCTACCGTTGAAGGTGGCACTGAGTATTCTGAGACCAAAGCTTTGGGTGAGACGTCACAGGATACGCGGGCACAAAAAATGTTCAGAATGTGCAAGGGGCTGAGTTCTGTTTCATCTTCGTATATCTCCTCCTCCGTAAGATCACCAGCGGTGATGCCAAGGTACTCATTCAGCGAGCTGAGGGCGCCGGAGATATCATGCCATGGCTTGCGTACTTCCATCGAAGAGAAGCTCATGTCATTGGCGGCTTTGCCATGCATCGTCCCGCTGATAGGAGTTGAATCACCAAAGGTAAAATTTCCGAATGCATCCTCATGCGCCGCATCAGATTTGAGAAACAGCTGCATGAGGGATCCAGTGACCACGTCAAAGACGCCGTTGATAAGGCGCGGAAGCTTCACTACATTGCATCTTTGCGGGGGCGGCACATCACCCTGCGCACGGCCCTTCCTGTCACCAGAAGAGGTATTTCTATAATATGTCGACATAAGGGTTTCCAGCGTTGTAGTATGAATAAACATGTCGGCGCTATCAAACGAGGCAAGGGAAGTATTAACAATAATCTTTAGATATCGCGCAAACGCGTCAATGTTCCACAGGAGGTGATTGGGGGTGTTTTCAGGAAGGTACCCAAACGCCACGGCATTATTCAACGCTGGAATGATCCAGCAATCAAAGAGAATAAACTTCGCCAGTCGATGGTTCTCCAGGCTGCGTATAAGTCGGTCCGTGGCATCCAGCTGGTGTTTTCCTATTGGGTTAGGCGCTGCCCCTCCAATCACTCGCTTTTGTCGCATGACGGCAAGACATTTTCGAACGCGAACTGCAGGTTTGTCCTTGGGGTTCTCAACTCTGATTTTCTGCTCTAACAGGTGCAGGTGGATAGTCGTACAAAAGCTTGTCAACATAACAGAGATGCCCTGTGGTAGACGCGTGATAGAACGCCTTCCATGCAGAGCGTTAAAGAACTCATCCATCACGTATTGAATATCCTGACAAATGAGATCCTCGAGAAGCTCCAGACGAGAGTGGTGAATCGCTTCCTTCTTGTTTGAGTCTCGCCAACGACCAGAGCCTGGTGTGGAGTCAGAAATACGCTCTTGGCTTGAGCTTAGCTGTGAGACGAGGTCCGCAGGAGACGCTTGCTCTGGGGTCAGCAGTTCCAGTCCGTTCACATACAACAACACACTCTCTCGCCGCAGAATGTTGAAGAGCCGCCCCAGCAACTCCTTTAACCATGAAGCTCCATGAAGACGGATATATCCCATGAGAAAGATGAGCGGTGTTTTTAAAAGCGTTGCCCCTGCAGGAAGCTCAGGGATGATAGCGGATTCACTATGCAAACTGCTTCGAGAACCGGTCGTGCGTCTCTTTCGTTGCCTTTTTTGTCCCATTCCTGACATCGACCGCTGTCGTTGTCCATGCATCCGCGGATTAAAGGCAATGTTCCGCTGGATTTCGTAGCGAGTGATTGCCTCGAGAAGGGATTTAGTGGCATTAAACTCAGGTGTGCGACCAACAATGTATCCCACTGTTTCGCGGCCCGTAGCAGAGCCCACATCAGACGGAAGGGGTGTAGCGTGGCTCTTCTTATCTTCAGAAGTACCCGAAAGCTTTTGGTTTAGAGTACCGACGGATACCTTCTTTGACTGCGGCGGTGGAGACTGTGGCGGATCTATTACAGGAAGAATGAGGGCATTGGCTGTTGGCGCATCCACAAACCATTGACCAATCGTGAAAAGCTCTTCAAAAGTGGTCTCGTTTAGCTGTTTTAACGTGTTGAAGTCAACGCCGCCCACTTCATCGACATGTTCCTCATCATTGAGTTCAGACTGCTGCTGTTGTTGTTGTTGTTGATCAGCCGACGCACTTTTTCTGCTGTTGACACTCCCATTCCGTTTGCTCTTTACACTCTCATCTTCACTAAAAGCCCCACTAGACTTGAATAGACTGATGACGGACGCGGAGGCATTCACAACCTCAGTGCCTGATCCAGAGACGAGATCGTAGCTGCACTGCTGCCGAAGTGCATCAGGACTCAAAAAGCGAGAGGCGGTATCGGGATCAAGCACAATGTCAGTGAGAAAGTCTAGCACGTGAACAGCCATCGGCAGTGCCGCACGTGCGGCACTATATTCGTAGATGAAAAGGATATCTTCAATGAGCCGCTGCATCAAAATCAATGGACACATTGTCGCCTCTGCAGCGAGATCCGCCTTTTCCACATGCAGACTCTGAAGTTGTGGATCACTCAAAATGTGTCTCTGGTGATGAAATGCCACACAGTCCAGAGAGTGAGTGTGAGTTGCACTATTTACAAGATCCAGCAGCACATACAAGGCAGAGACTTGAGAGTAGTTGTAGCTGGCGTCATGTACCAGGAAAAAACTACAGGGCGCCAAACCCCACGCTCTTCGATTCTCATACGCCTCACGCCATGTGGAGTACTGACTAAAGAGTGGCATACCAATGGTATCAGGGAGTGCCGTGCTCCGACGGCGCTGCCTTGCCAACATACTCTGACTGGCCAGCCGTTGAATTGTCTCGCAAGGTGAAATAACAGCGAAAAAGGGAGCAAATTTCTCCAGCGTCTGCATGAGTTTTTCATCTTCACAGAATTTTTCTTCAGAATCCACCTGCGTATCGCGTGTCTCACCGGGTTTAATAAAAGATGCATCCCCATTTTCGCCATCGACTGTTGCCTTAATAGTCACCCTGCGGCGTTGATCAGGCGTCCACGTGACGACTTCAAGCAGACGCCTCTGAATTCTCGATGCAATACGACCACTTTCATTTGCCTCTCGTTCAAACCACGCCATAATGCGATTGTCGAAGAGCAAATGCCATGTTTCACGCTGAAGCCTCAGAAGTTCACTTGGGATTCCCGTTGACTCCACGACGTTAGAAGACCCTTCCAGCCCAGCTCCAGAGTCCACATCTGCCCATTGCGGTTCGGTGCGCAGAATCGAGGGAAGAGATGATCTAGACTGTCTCCGCGAGGGCGACTTGTTCGGGGAAATTCCCACTGACATACTACCTTCGTGTGGCCTCAGAAACGAAAATACATCGGCAGAAAATAATTGCTTGTTGGAGAGTCTTTGCAGATCCACCAGAGAGGACTTGCGACGCACATCGAGGGAGATGCGGCGCGAATTTCGACGAATGCTACTAGCGCTTTCCCTGCACGGCGAGGGTAGCCAGCGCCGTGGGGACTCAAAATTATCACTTCCTCTGCCACCAATGCTGTCACTTCTACCACTATCACCACCGCCCACCCGCGCATCGTGGTCTTGAAAAGTGGAGAGTTGATGGACGGTCTTCTGACGCTTTGGAATTGGGGGAGGGTAACTGCATACGCCGTACTGCTTCACGTACAGGTTGCGCCATTGGTACTCATTGGACTTCGGTGCGGGGAACGAAGGCTCAGACATGTGTGTCTGCACGTGTCCCGCCACCGCTCAAAAAAGAACAAAAGGGAAGGTCAAAGCAGCGGCAACAATAATAATATAACAGGAACAACGAGAGAGAAGATGTGTGAGCGGAACTGAAAAAAAAAAATTCTCTACACCACCACGGGATACACTTTTAGCAATTACATGGAGACCAACAAGAGTCTCAGCAACATGTAGACGTGTGGGTTTGTTGGACAATATACACACACACACACTCCTTTGCTTCAGCCTGCCTGCTTCCAATCGTTAGCCTTCCATACCGCACACAGAGAAGCGCAGCTGCCACAGTAAACTTCATAAATCAGTGCAGATGTACTGCTGTGCCACAATGGATAACAACAAATTCGTTTTTCAGTTGTATCAGTGATTCGTTTTTCTTTTTTCCCTTTCCTCTTTAGTTTCCACTCTCACATTCTTCATGTGTATATATGTTTATATATATATATATATACATGTATTTCCTTTTCTCATTTCCTTCCATCGCTCGCTTGTAAACAAAAACAAAACGACTGCAGCTGCCATTCACCCCCCGACCCAAACATATAAATACACAAAACACAACACGTGCATGTCCGTCCCTGCGGGGGAGGGGAGGGGGACTCTTCGCTCCCCAGTTTCTATTCCTAATCCCCTAGTTTTGATGTCACCGCCTCCTTCTCCGTCTTCGCCCCATCATCGTGCAACGGCGACGAATTTCGAGAGAAAGAGCCAGGAGAGCCCAAACAACAAACCAACGAGTCCCGCAAGCTGCACCACGTCCAGAGTGAAGCGCTGCGGCTTAAGCCCCATGTTTGACAAGTACTGCAAGCACATGATTGGAATGCTCGTAGACGACTGTTTTCCCGTTTCGTCGGTTGGCGCGAAGGTGCAGGCCTGACCGTCGAGCTCATTCACCAGAAGCGCCTCGAAGGCGATGAAAAAAGGCGAAAAGAGTTGAAACGGCAGCAGAAATGCCGGAACGGTTTCCGACTGCACAAGGAAGCCACCAAACACAAAATTCCAGAGAATAAAGACACTGCTGACGAGTGCGGCTGATCCAAATGATTTGCATAGGATACCAATGCAGAGCACAAACAGTGTAATGCACACCGAAAACAATACCACAATGACGACAAACCAAAAGAAGTAGATCCCATCGTCAGTGCGGAGACCCATGGGAAAGTAGATCAGTGATGCGAGCAGCAACGCAGGCACGACACGGAGCGGAATGATGTCCATGACGACCTTGGAGAGAAGATACGGGAGCGTCCGATAAAACCCGTTTTCTCGCTCCACAATAAACAGCTTCCGCTCCGAAACCAGCAGCTCCAAAGAACTGAGTGACAAAAAAGACACCACCAGAAGAAGAAATGTAATGGAGCCGGCGCGATTGAGGGCACCAGGGAGGTCGAGGTTTTGCTCACGATACAGAAAAACAATGAGAACACCCACCGAAGCGGTGACGGCGGCATGTGCGACGAGGAGATGAACGGAGGAGATCAGACAGCTTCCCGCACGAGATGTCAAGAGCGCAAACTGTTGATACAAATTCGCATAGTACGCACGAAACAAAGCGGCAATTTGGAGAATGTCATCCCCAGGCACCAACATTGTGGTAGTTTCTCCTAAACCAGCTACGCCGTCTTCCCTGTTTTCCCCCTTTTCAGTATACTGTAATGATTGCTCTAGAAAATCTCTCTTCTCATGCGAGTACGCGGACTCCGACGACTGGGCGGTGTCTTCTGCTTGAATGCGCATGCGGGCGGCGTCATCTAGAGTCTCATCCAATTTCATGATATACTCCGCGTGGTTTGGGTAGTCGGAAGAGCTAGGGACAGTCTGCGCACTTCCAACGGCACGATTCACGCGCGCCTCGAGGATCTCTGCGGCATTTCGGGCAGGGCCACAATACAAACTCATACCACATGAAAGAAGAAGCAACTTATCAAACAAATCAAATATTTCTTGTGATGGCTGATGGATGCTGAATATGATGATGGGTTTGAAGGCGAAATAAAGCGGTGCGTGCATTTGCATCGGCGACTCCTTTACAAGTCCAACCACAGCCTCAATGACACGTTTAGCGCTGACAACATCGAGCCCACTGGTTGGTTCGTCCAGAAAAAGAATGCGCGGATTCGCCAAGAGCTCCACTGCAATGGAAACGCGTCGCTTCTCACCCCCACTTACACCACGCACGCTGCCGCCATCTCCGATACGTGTGTGTTCGCACCGCTGCAATTTAAGTGCCTGTATCATATGATGAACAATGTGACCAATGGTTGTATTAGAAAAGGCCTGCGGAAGCTTGAGCCGCGCGGCGTACTCAATTGTCTGGCGTACTGTCAGAGCGGGGAGTAGCGTATCTTCCTGTGAGACGTAACCGATGATGTTGCGATACTGATGGATCACCTTGGATGGGGCGTTAAGCAACGGTGTACCATTGAAGCTCATGTCTCCTGTCGTCTGCCCAGACTTACTGCGCGCTGACAAGATATCAAGCAATGTTGTTTTACCCGCGCCAGAGGAGCCAATTATAGCCAACACTTCACCTGAGCGCACAGTAAAATTTATCTGTTGTAGGATATCCCTAGTACGTGCCTCATTGCTAGCGGCAAAACGCGAACTGGGAAGGGTGTACCCCAAATCCTTCAAGCGGATTTCAAAGGGCGAGCTTGAGAGATTCCGGATGAGCTCCACCTCCTCGTCCTTGTGGTGTAAAACGCCCTCCAAAAGAGTTCTTTTACTCCCCACTGCGCTCGAACGACGCTGGCGACTGTTAGACACAAGGCCTATGAGACAATCACCATCAGGCACGGCATCTTCATCGTACCTATTTTCACCAACTTCTTGCAATTCCTTTTTTCGCACCAGCCATCCACAGCGTGTGTTGCGTACACAATTCTCAGTGCCGTCTTCACCGCTAGTGTTATTTGTCTTATTGCCATTATTATAATCATCTTGATAGTGGGTATGATGAGGGCTCCCTGGTTGCAATGATTGCCCTGAAAGGCCGAATATGAGCCTGAACTCAGCCGCTTTCCGGCGTGATCTTGAGGACATCCTGAAGACATGAGCCGCAATAGATGCCGCCAACACCACACACGAAATTACAAGCAGCAACACCAAGTTTCGTTTCACCTGAGAGACATGCGGTTCCAATCCCCCACCAGGAAAATCTGGGAAAGTACGTGTGTTCACACACTCGCTTGCATTGCACTGGAGATCAAAGACAAGGGCAATATCCGAAAGGGTGAGCTTACATACATGTGTAATGGAATTACATATGAACGCTACTCCATTCTGAATACTTGGAAGAATTGATTCGCCTACCAGCGATTCCGAACAAAACGGCTGGTACTCTTTTGGCGGGTTTTCCCCGCATGCACATTTTGTTGTTTTGCAGTCGTAGGAAACCAGAACCTCAGATTCCACTGGGTACATCACGAGCAGCATCAGCAATATAAATAAGAGAGTCACACTTACCTGCATCCCACCCAACACGATAACAACACGTTTCATTTGTTTGGGCCCAAACGTCGTGGCAAAACAGCCAAGTAACGCCAGTAGTACACAGGGAAATAGAATCACCACCTGACCGATGACCGGCAGCACCTTGAAGACGCGATTCCTAGTTGAATCGGCCCCTGTTTTCGCGTTCGTCATGTTTCTTGTTACCTGCATGGTGCACGCTGATGTTTCGCAGCTGAAAAAAGTGTCTATGTATTCACGATTGGGCTCAATGCGGTTGAGGGAAATGCTACAGCGACCATTACTGCTGTTTCTCAAAAACGGTGTGTTATCCTCTATAGAGCAGTTTATTGTGGCGAGGGCGCTGACGTTACGCCCACCGCCCAGGAGATTGAGGAAAAACGGCGACTGAAGGGAGCACTCAAACTGTTTGTTTGTCCCTCGAATAGCGAAGTTGTGGTTGCATTCGCTTGGCTCACCGGTGAGAGCACTACACACCTCGTCGCGCTGGCATTGCTCGCAGAAAACACCGGCGAATTTAAGCGGATCTGGACATATACAAAAATTGTCTTTCCCCATCACGCCACCGTTGACGCAGGCCTTTGTCTCGTGGAGCAGTGCCGCTGCAAGAGGGTTCGGTGGCATGCTGTGGTATGGCACCCGCAGCGTGTTGAGATACGGATCCGCAAGGCGTCCTTCTTTCCCATGAGAAAATACTGCCTGTGGCAACACGACAACAAGAGTCATACATAGCGTTCCTACAAGCAAGGGCACACGTGACGGACAAGACACGTCTGTGCGTGGCATACGTGAAGGTTAGGACCTACGACTGTCTCACGCAGGGAAGAACTCCAAAGAGAAAACGGATACATGCACAGAGGTGGAAGGAGAGAAAGACACCCACCCGCCGCACAGGGCACCCAACGGCAGAATAGCAGAAGGAATAGAAGGAGAACTAAAGCAAAACAAAACCGAAGGGAATCAAATCCACGAACACGAGGGGAAGAGCCCTGCGCTCCACCGACGGAACCAGAAGGGCATCGCGCAGCTCTGCGACCGCCTCGCACCTCACGCACATGTGCCTTTCCTGCCTCTAACTTCCCCATCGTGTATAAAGAAGAAAAGAAAAAGAAGAAGGAGAGCACGGAAAGATGAACAGGGCTGGGGATGTCTCAGCATCCGCACACGTTCCACGAAACACTGCCGTCTGTCGTGACTGCAACACGTCACAAAAAACGCGCATAAGCCGCGAGAGAAGTTAGACAAACGCGCCACCCCCCACAAGAAAAAGAAAGAAGAAAAAGTAAAAAAAAAAAAAAGAAAAAAAAGAGAAAAAAAAAAAAATGCGACTCTGCGTGGTATATCTTTCATTGCAGAATGAGGCAAACTGAGAACCACCCCCCCACACACACAAAAAAAAAAAAAAACAACAACAACGTTCATTTCATACCTACCTTTTTTTTTTTTCCTTCTTTACACTTCATATACACGTATATAAAGTGTTTCTTCTTTTGCCATATCCCTCTTACTGAGACAATGTAGCCATGTCAATAACAAAGCGATATTTCACATCGCTTTTAAGAACACGGTCAAATGCAGCGTTGATTTTATCAATACTGATCATCTCAATCTCCGAAACAATACCATGCTTTCCACAGAAGTCAAGCATCTCCTGCGTTTCTTGGATGCCACCGATAAGTGAGCCTGCAATAGACTTGCGGCCCATTATCAGAAGAAGGGGCGGCACCGGTGGATTTGGCTCCGACGGCACACCGACCAGCGTATGAACGCCGCCTGTTGCAAGAGAGATTAGATAGGGTGAGAGGTCGTGAGCGCAGCCAACAGTGTCGATGATAAACTCGAGAGTACCTTGTAACGCCTTCATCTGCTCTGGGTCCTTGGAAAGAACCGCATGGTCCGCACCGAGTGCCTTGGCAGTCTGCTGTTTATTTTCGGTTGTGGTGAAAACAGTGACATCTGCACCCATCGCCTTGGCGAGCTTCACCGCCATGTGACCGAGACCACCCAGGCCGACGACACCCACCTTGGTGCCCGCCTTCACACCCCAGTGCCGAAGCGGGGAGTACGTCGTGATGCCGGCACACAAAAGCGGCGCCGCAGCGGCAAGGTTGAGGTTTGGCGGTATGCGCACGACAAAATCCTCCCTCACAACGATGTGGTCGGAGTACCCGCCATGCACAATTTCCTTCCCATCACGGGTGAGGCCGTTGTACGTCGGTGTGAATCCCTCCTGGCAGTACTGTTCGAGACCCTTCTTGCACGCGGAACATGCCTTGCATGAGTCCACCATGCAGCCCACACCGACAGCGTCTCCAACCTTGTAACTTTTTACCATCGCACCGATAGACGTCACATGACCGACAATCTCGTGGCCCGGCACCATCGGGTACAAACTGCTGCCCCACTCATTGCGTGTCTGGTGAATGTCACTGTGGCAAACACCACAGTACGCTATCTTGATGCTTACGTCGCAAGGGCCCGGTTCACGTCGCTCAAAGCTGAAAGGTACAAGAGGCTCAGTTGCCGACTGAACTGCATAACCCTTCGCCTTCGTCGTCATTTTATACTGAAAGTAGATAGTTTTGATAGAAGTAACTATATTCATTTTACAAAAAGAGTGTAAGAAGGGCAGAAGGAAAGGAGGTGTAAAAGATTGCATGGGTACCACCATCCATGACGTAAGCAACCGAAACAAAAGGAACAACACAAACACCAGCACACTACTTCTTTTCGGGCATTCCTTACTTCCAGGCATCGGTGGATGAAGGAACTAGACGCATACATCCGCCCAGCCCTCGCTGAGAGAGATGCCCAGATTGCGGCGACCAGCTCCGGATCAGCATAGGGTTCTGCCGCTTTATCCACAACAATGACGAAGGAAAAAAAAAAAAACAGCGCTTCTAGCACCTTGAAAAACCCCTCCAGAACATTTGATTTGAAGAAGCGAGGCGACACACCACGTGGGAAGCGTGCGGCGAGGAACGAAAACACCTCCCTATTGCTGGTGAACAGGAAGGGACGGAAGACCCTGCGAAATGCCACATTGATTCTTGAATATTTTTTTTCAGCGATCCTGAGAGAGTCGCCACCATCTCCGCCAAGAAGATCATGCACCACCCTTTCCTACTGCTTCAGCTGCGATGGTGCCACATGTTTTTTTTTTTTTCCGGACCTTATCGTACTTTCTTTTTGATGTCGGCATTGACTTGGCTCTTTTCCAGGCCTCTGTTGCCCGTATGTACCACTAGTGGATTTATCTTATTCTTACGCAGAGCGAGGAAGAGAGGGAACACATCATTGGAGTATGTGGTGAGCCACTCCGGGGTTATCGGCAATTCTTCCACGGCGACACCAGGCATGAGGAGTCGCGCCATCGTCGTCATCCCTTGCTTCTGCTCCAGCAAAGACGCGCAGGGCCCAACAGAAACAACAGCCTCCCAGGAAATCCAGAGCCTCGCCTGCCTGCAGTTGCCATCAAAGGTCCAGTACGCAGGTTGCACAGCCGCCGTCTTGGCGGTCTCGCATTCTTGATCGTCTGACACACCACCCAAGTGCAGCGCGCAGATGGCGTTGGTCCAGATATTCCAACTCTCACTCAGGATGTTGTTGTGCGTGCGGTAAACGTCAAACGGTGGAAGGCAAACATCAATAGCGCAGATCTGAGTAGTCACAGAACGTCGTATTGGCATTACAGCCGTCCCACTACGCGCTTCGGAGGATCCCGTGCAGTTCGCGGTACTCAGGACTCCGTGGTGACCTAAGAGGCAGCACCGACGCGTGTGGACCCTCAGCCAGGTACCCCATGTGCCGTGGGGTCATCATTCAATACGTCAGTTTCTTGGTGCTGCAGGTGTTGGTGAACGGGGTAGAGTCTGGCCGCAGTGCGCGCAGCTCATGACCCTCGTGGAATATAGAGTCGAGAAATAAGGGGCGATATTCCCGCAATGTAAACCATGCCGTACTTGTCGTTCAAGTGCATGCGGATCTTCTTGCTCGTTACCAGGCCAGCATCGATTACGCGGTCCACCCAAAAGGCAATGGAAAAGATGCTCTTCTCACGCAATGAAGTGATAATGTCCTTGATAAACTCCATTCGTTTCTGACGTACGAGAGATGGAAAGAAACAGGCAGTAGCGGCGGACGATGGAGGGAAGCCGCGCGGGAAGCGGAATGACGCCAGTGAGCGAAAGCGCGGGAGATAAAAACGAAGAGGAAAACAAAACGGAACGTATCGCATGGACTCACTTCCTCCCACCACCTACACGGGAAACAACACCAACATCGTTTGTCGACCCCCTCCTCTCTCTGTGGCACGTGACTAGATGATTCAAGGAGACAAGAACACCTGCTCCACATCAAGCGGCAAATTTGCCGCAATGCTCCAACTGACACGAGTAGGAACACAACACGCCTCTTCCTCTGTTTTGTTATCATCACCACCGTATTCTTCCCCAACCCGAGGCTGCATGCATTTCCACACACTCCTCCAGTAATTTTCGGAGAAGGTGGCTTCTGTGGTATCGCATGCATGCGCTTCCTCTGCAAAAAGGGCAATCAATTCGTGCAGCATATCCCTCGAAAGATCCCCAAGTGCTGCAAAACACTTTCTGTGCTCACGCTCCACTTGATCCACCATGAAGAGGAGCCATTCTACGCACTCCTCCCAGTCTGCAAAATGATGATTCTCCACCCACCTATGAAGAGGGACAGCAAGGGCGGCTACAGCAGCACTAACACCGTCATCGAACTCGGTGCTTTGCACCGCCTGCCAGCGTCGAAGAATTGCATCAGCCCTTGTCACTACATCCGGTCGCTGCAGTGGCACCGCAAGCACCTCCTTCTGAAATAGAAAGAGACACCGACGACGCAATTGCAGGGCACTTTCTTTCATCCCTTGCTAAGGGGTGCGCAAATGGAAGAGGGGGGCTCTTTGCTGCGGATACAGGAGATGCGCACCAAGAAGAGCGCCATGCAAACGAAACATTGGAAGGCCAAAAATAAATAAATAAAAACGAAAGGAGAGGGGGTAGCCGTTGTAATAGAGCGAGTAGAGAGGGAGAGTGTGAAGGAGGTCGATGTCTCCCGCGTTTGCCGTTTAGCTGCAAAGCCGACGCCAAAAGTCCACATCAACCGCGTCATTTGTCTCGCTTTCGTCCTCAGTCGCGGAATTCACATCTTCTCGAAGCATCGCATGGCCTTCTTCATCGTTGCCTTTCACCGTCACTACATCAGAAGGAAATGATGGCGCCATGTGACAAGCGCCTCCATCCAGAACAGTATCAGCTATGACGGGATCGGCAGGGCACCTTCCAAGGTCACTGAATGTACTATCAAGCAACTCCTCTACAACCTCAGTGAGACGAGCATCACACGGCGTTTGTTCTACATGTTTGGACAACGCACGAAGAGACGCAGCGTTTGACCTATCAATAAGCGACCACTCATAGAAAACAGCGGCGCACAGTAAACGGTGCTCCAGGCTTGAAGCCACCAGCAGCAGCAGTGCCCTCATATTTTCCGCCGGGCAGAGTGTCGCGCCAAGGGCTACGAGATGTACAAGATTCAAGGCGCCAAAAGGCGTACGAAGCCCTTGCGCATCATCCAATACGCGGGCAAGTTCTACGACTTCTGCTAGGGCGGAAAGCACCACGCGAACTCGAAGACTTTGTAGTTGCTGCGTCAAGGTCTCTATAGCGATGAGTGGGGAGGCAGCGATAAGTTCGGTGGCAGTCCCCACCCGTGAGAGGCCCGATCCAGCGAGTGCTGTCCGACGTATTGTGGATTCACCGTACTGCAGAAGGCTCTCCACCTGCAGCGGCATGAGGCAAAGTACCGCGGCGCGTTTCTGACGAGCAGACCACTGTGTGAAAAATTCATGCAGCGCCACGTACATGGCAGCCGAATCGTGATGAAAGAGTGCCAACTTGGGGTGCCGCAGCAGCGCACGACTCATGCGACGGGTAAGGAAGCAAAGCTCCTCCGTCACAGAACCATCACCAGATAAACTATCAGCGATGTTGGGATCAACATCTGCACGGATGGGCGACGTCGCTACAGCCCTGCCACCTGCATTGTCCATCCACCTGCGTTTTTCCCCCTTTCCCTCTTTTCGTCACCTTTAGCAGGGGTGTAATGTAGAGCAGGAAGCGAGAAATGCCTCCTTCACACCGTTGGAGGGTGGTGCAGGGGCAGTGAGTGGAAGAAGACAGCGAATAGGGTGAGTTTATGAGGAGGAAAATGCCGTCCACACACACACACAGAGAGAGAGAGAGAGAGGGAGAAGAGCATTCCTCGCACTGAACCCACACGACTGATGTTCTTTTTTTTTTTTCGTTCTCGCTGTTTCTTGTTTTTTTTGGTTGTTGTTGTTGGCTGTTTTCTGCTTAAAACACAAACGCACATGACGCTCAAAGGCAGCGGCAGCAGAAACGGGAAAACGCATAGCAAGATTACGAGACTGACATCCATAGGCCACTGTGCCTCTGACATGTACACCGCTGCTACTACTGCAGATGGAGACACCAGACGCACACACACACACACATATATATATATATATATATATACGCATGGCAGACAATCCATAGGTTCCACCACCCTCTTCTAATGCTGAATAATAAAAATAATAATAAAAGAAACCCCACCATCACCACTAAACTATCATCCATCCCCGTCATTCAAGTTGTAGTGTTCCCTTCCCCAAACCCCTATACACCCCCATTCAGCCAACCAACCCCTCCGCTAGTACTTCCACATCACGTGAACACACCTACATATGTATTTTCATACATAAATATACCTAAGCAACCAGGGGATGGTTACTTACACGGCCACCAAAACTCATCAAAGGCATTTGGGTATGTGTAGCGGTACACAAATGTTTTACGGTACTTAATCTCCCGCCCACGGGAGTCCTTGTAGACACCAAGTTCCAACTCAACGTTACGCCACTCTCGCGCGAAACGCCGCACACGATCTACGCGTGTTTCGCCAGGAATACGCTTTTTCACGTGCGCGTTGATATCCTCGTGAACCGGATCCCACTGCGGGCTTGGCTGCCGGACGAACTTTCCCCGAGAGGGAGTGAAAAAGGCACTACACACCCCTGTAGCACCTGTTACCCCATTTTGTACCACAACGGGGCGATAAAGGCGCTGCATCAAGGGCGAACGAGGTATGCGGGAACTGAAGAAGGCTCACTCTACACCTTTCTTCAACCGGTGCACCCCACACCACTACCGTTTTCTATTTGCTATATATATATATATATATGTGTGTGTGTGTGTGTTCCAATGGCTAAATAGATACACACCCTCTGCGCGGTATGCCATCCACAGACCGCAGAGAGAGAGAGACGCGATCAACAACAACAACAACAAATATGAGGGGCACGCAGGGGTGGCGGAGGAGGAATATTCTCTCCCACTTCTTCTCCTTTTAACAAGAGGCCAAAAGAAGGACGTTATACATATTTTTCTAGAACAAAAAAAAAGTGTTCGCGGTAGTTCATGGATAGATGGGAATAGAGTAAAGAAACAAGGGGTTGCGTCTTTTTACCAGACTCAGGTCGGTTGTTTTCTATATGGGACTCAACTGGTGAATGTGTGGTGTCTTCATGAAGAAAATCTCCGAGGCACTGCCTGCGTCAGTATCAAAGATGTAATGGGGATAGAAAGCAGTAAACATTTTTACTGTTTACGATACGGGCAGTGGGTCTCGGCCACTCCTGTCCCAGGCTTCCTCAAATTAAAAAAAAAAAAAACAAGAAGAGGAGGGGGGGGAGGGGATAACCGCAAAGCCGAATGATAACACACGGAAATATGAGCAGAGAACCCCGTGCAGAGAGAAAAAAAAAACGTCACCAACTTTAGAAGAAACAAACAAAAAAAAAAAAAAAAAAAAAAACGTTTTTTTTTTTCTTTTTTTCCGGGTTTCTCTGCAGGGGTGTTTACAGCCCTCCTACGGAGACAACAGACCTGCCAAGGCAACGGTAGGGTAGATAAAAATGCAGTAGTACTGCCTGTCAGCTCTACGCATATCATCACGGGACCTGGCCCAATAAGCGTCTCGTAAGAAGGTGGTGTATATTATGGAGTTGCGATACAGCAGTACTAAAGAGAAAAAAAAAAATCATCTTTTAACGCCAACCGAAGAGAAAATTACGTTAAACTCACCCGGTTCCTCCTCCCCCCCTTCGCATACTATTCCTTTAAAGCAAAGGAATGTGGTCGCATCCGACGCAATGCTCACCGAGTTAAATCCTAATGTCAGACACAGAGAAAGAAGGAGGAGGAGAGAGACACACACACGCGCGCAGCAGCATATGCGGGCAAAAGGGGTTCAGCAAGGAAACAAAGAGGGATACTTCTCAGGGTGAAGAAGATGCGCCACATCCCAAGATTCACCAAGAAAACGCAAGCGTTTAGTGTACCGTACAGGAAAACAGGAGCATCAAAAAGAGAAACACCAACAGAATTGCATCATGTAGCTGGAACGCAGGGGCAGTAGCGGCGTGTGAGCGGGTAGCTAGAGCTGCAGTTGGGAAGACCTCGCTCATCATGTAGGTAGTTGTAGCGGCATATGAGCTCCTTTTCGTTTTTCTTCTCGGTTGCAGCAAGACTAACAGTGTGGTGTACCACCTCCTCCAGTGCCGGGAAGTCGTTTCCAGGGTGCAACCTCCAGTAAACACCAATCTCGCACTCGTTGCAGCCAAACACTGAACGCAGTTCCTCACAGTCATTAAGGGACGAGAAAAAAAGAGCCTCGGGGCTGCAGCGTAGCCCTTTTTGTGTGCATACATCGTCGCATGAGAGGCCAAAAAAGGGACTGGCAATCTTCTGCAGTGATGGGACCGTGCGATTGCGTCTCCTTATGTCCTCAGATGATAGAAGCTGGAGATGGGAATCTTTGGAGTGCCGCTGCATCCAGAGGTGCGTGAGAGGGGAGATATACACACCATCTTCTACCGAATGCGGTCCACCGAATGCGATGCCATCCACAACGACGAGTTGTGTGCCCGGTGCAATTCCGTCTCGCTGCATCTGTACCGCCTTTCGGTAGTATTCAGACTTCTTGTGCACATTCTCCTCGTAAATGGTCCACCAGTGGAGATATGTAAACCCGTATTCTTTTTTCCCAAGTTCCGTATGGATAATTGACTTCTTTTTATCAAACCACGGCTTAAAAATTCCACGGAGATGCACGGCAACTGTCAACTTTTGGCCAGGAATTTTCTCGTTAATGCGGTAGCGAGGGTTCAGGTTTCGACTATACCGAACGCTGATAGAGCGGAATCTTGTCCCAAAGACGTGGCGAAGAAGCACCCCATCGCGTGCGCGGTGACCAGCGAAACTGAGCCCATTCGGCGGGGTTCCGCGGATGAGGGTGTCGTAGATGCGGTTAAACATCTCACACGTCGGGGAAATGACCATCATGCCGGTCTGAAAGTATTCCTTACCCCCAATGGCACCTACATAATCTGGACTTCCCAGCACGGGTTTCGAGAATAGTTTGTCCATGCTTTGCAACGCGATCATGTCAGCATCCATGAAAACAATTTTTTCGTACATTGTGAGGTTGAATATGTACACCTTGTCGAATGTATCACGAAACAAAGATGATTTCTGGGGAGCGCGGTGCGCCAGGGACGGTACCTCAAATACATGATTGTATGTCCCCTCCACTTGCAGACGCTTCTTGGAAGCACTGCCTATGCGCTGGGAGGTAACGATGATACCCAAGTCTGCCACACCTGCCTGGAGAAAAATGGATGTCTTGCGCAGTGACGCGCCAAGCACCAGGGCGCCATCGACAAACTCTTCGTTTGAGATGCAGGTAATGTAGGCAATTGGCGCATACTTGTTTTTCTCGAAGCTCAACAAATTCGCCACGCCCCCCGGAGAAGAGGTGTTCAACCCGCGCGATGGGTCACGGCCTCGCGACTCGAATTGCACCTCGCGCTCGTAGCCCAACTCCAGCAGCTGGTGCAGAAGCTCCGTCTCAAGTCGCGCATCTGAGTGGGGTTTAACATCATCTGGAGACTCCTCCTCCGGGACGACTGCAGCGCCTACGGAGGACCCCTCCCGCGGCCCTTGGCTCTGTTTGACTCCCGCTGCAGTCTTTTCCGTCACTGTAGCACGCTGTTCTAACACGGACAGAGTGAAGAGCACAGCCAGCAACCAGAGAGCTGCAAAAATGCCACACAAACACGGGAGCCACATGCTCCATCGCCGTCGCTTCGCCCGCCGCATACTACACACGCAGAGAGACAAATGCAACGAAAAAAAGGCAAGAGGGATGTCAGTTAGAACAACTACACGCAGCCATATGAATGAGGAAAAGACATGAGTGACCACCTTTCCAAGTCCCCTGCCCCTTTTAAACAAACGTGCCAGCAAGTGACACATAACGCCCACCAGTTCGGACATTTCCCGCAAGCGCATGTGTATATACACACACACAGACATATATATATATATATATATATATATATATATATACCGATATCCACCACCGATTCAAACACACCAACGAGATGTAGAGCAAATTGAAGCAAAATCGGGTCACAACAAACAAAAAAAAAAAATGAAAACAACAACAACGCCAAGTACACATCCAACGCAATTCCCCCAAAAGAGGAAGAGAAGAAAAGAATGTGAAGAGCTGTACCACCACAAGTCATACCTCTTCTTATTCCTTAGACAAGATCGGGGTTTCATCGTTATAGTTCCACCTTACGCCTATCATGTCTCGCCATCAGCAAACATGTGTAACTGGCTGCCTCCAACGCCGAGATTTTTACCAGAATTACCATTCCTCATCATCTTCCAAATGTCCTATTCCCCACTTAGATCTACCTTTTTTATGCTTTTCCTTATGCTTGGAAAGACGTCGGTTGTCGTGGTAGTCCTCACGGTTTAACTTCAGCCCTGCCACTTTCACCGGTGCAGACTTCTCAGCACCACGACCACCCGTAGTCTCTAGTTTCGCAAGCTCCGCCCCAGAGAGTATCGGGTTGGCACGCTCCACCTTAAATAAGGCTCTTGCTTCATTCATCGCGTTATTGGTGGCCCCCACACCTCGAAACGTGCGCGAAACCCACAACGGGTACTCATCGCGGTACATTTTCTTCCAGTTTTTCTTTCTTTCGCTTCGGGAGAGCGAAAAATCTAATGTCCGGCGAGGTGCGTCGATTTGCGCTTCATCCCAGAGAAGCCTGTGGTACTGCAGATTCCAATACCGCTGCATGAGGGACGAACCCGTTGAGCTGTCCGCTAATATATCGTGGATGTCGCGACAGACACTTTCCAGGATGCATGCGGTGCGCGGCGTACTAAAAGATGCGATAATCTCCCACGCAAAAAGCCAGTCTTGCAGCTTCACTGGCGTTGGATTGCCCGCCTTCATTGCGCTCTGCTTGCAGGACACACGTGTGCAAATGCAGAAGGACACAAAACAATGAGCAAAGGCAAACACGAGGGAAAGAAGAAACACACAATCTACTACCAGCTGTACTTACACCTTTGCCCCACTTTTTTAATCCTATTTTTCTTTCAGTCAAGATAAACCAAAAATAAATAAATAAATAAATCGGATTACTCTTCGTGGTCGCACTCTCTTCTTCACACAATGGGAAGAAAAAAAAACCACAGGGCGGCATACTCTCTCTCTCACACACACAAACAAACACGCGAACAGGAACGACAGAAATGTGCGTACGTGCACCCCCCCCCCAAAAAAAAAAAAAAAACAGGCAGCAGCAGCAACAACACGAACGCAGAGGGGGTGGGGGAAGTCGCCGCGGTGGCGACGAGCGAAGAGGCCTTAATAAAAAAAGAGGCAGCATGTGAGGCGTTCCTACATCGCGAACCATAAAGAGTTACCACACTCACCACTACTGCCATCATTTCATTATAAAAAATGCGGCTCGGATGCGCCGAGGCAAAAACAAAACAGCACCCTGCGCTTAAAATCCACACCACCACCATGCGATTCGGTCCTCTTATTGGTGTTGTTGTTGTTACTCCTGCCGCCATTCTCACCCCGCTGCCAACACCGTGTGGGTGGTTGACGGGCTTCGTGGCATGACTTTCTGCCGAGGACCGCACACGGACCAGACAAGAAACATGCCTTCCACGCCTTTTCCTCCTCCTCCTATTCTACCTTCCCTTTCCACCCTCAACTTCTCCCTTCAGACCCGCATGTCTCACGACCTGCTACACTGTAGAATAAGGTTCGTTATCATGTTCTCCACCCCGCTCATGCGCTGCACCGTCAACAACTGTAGTTCCTGTAGACGGACGTCTGTATCCTGTGACAAGGCAGCGTTCTCCACATCGGCACCACTAAGTTGCTGCACCTTGTACTGCTCATACTCCTCTTCCTTCTCCCGGCGAAACGCCGCTACTTCTTCTTCCGCATCGACCTTTGCCTGCTTTACTCTCGCCTGCTTACGTGCCTTGGCATCTGCGATAATTTTATTACGCTTCTGCTCCGCAGCAAGAAGCCGCTGGACGTTGTCCTGCTTTGGTAGCATTCCCGTTATTAGTCCTCTTAGAGCAGCCGCTTCTGGATTCCGATTCTTCCGTCTTCTCACCAGCTCTTTGCGCGTGAAACGCGAGCGGAAGTGGCGGTGTGGCACCCACGCACAAAGAGAGAGACACACGTGAGGAGGAGAGAGAAAATAAAAAAAAGGAAGAACAACACCGATGGGGGGGGGGGGAAACCAGAAGGGAATGAGTGTGACGGGACTGCAGCGCACGGGAGAGAAACAACAACAACAAAAAAGACAAGCGCCGGTTATGGGGACAGGGACACGAGGGCAGATGCAAGTGTGTTAGGCACGGAGTACTGCCAACCAGCCAGTTAAGACAGCCCGCTCAAACAAAACAGCAAAGACTAAAAGCAAACAACAACAACAACAAAATGCGAAACAAAAAAAAAGGATGGCGCAAAAACACACACACAAAAGAAAAAAAAATGACATGTGGTGTTGCAATCAAGACAACGTCTTCACACAATGCGCAGACGCGAAGCCTTTCTCGTGGCGCGCGTACATGTGCACGGTCTGCTGCGGGCAGCCACGCTTCACAGGTGCAACAGGACAAAACAGCAAAACAACAATACGCAGAGAAAAAAGAAAACTAACCTCGGCCCTCATCCCGAAAGGCAAAAAAAAAAAAGAAAAATGTGAAAGTTGAACAGGATTGAGACGGAAAAAAAAACAAAACGAAGTGAACACAGTAGGTGCACGTGCATGCGTAGCGCGCACCAAACAATGGACCGACCGGGCTGCACGGTCGCAGCTAATGCATGCATAAGCAAACCATAATGAATGCATACCGCATCTGGGGAAGCGGGAGAAAAACAAAAAAAAAAAAAACAAAGCAGAAGCGAAGCCCACATTTCACCAAAAAATAAAGAAAGCAGATGAGAGGATGATTCCATCTCAAGCAACCACCGCTTGGGTTTCCGCGCCCTGCATCCAACCGGAAAAAGCCGATGAGAAGCAAGCAGCAGAACGGGGCTAAGAAAAAAAGTCCAGGCCATGTGTCCTGGCGGCTTAAGTGTGGCATTTCCCACCGTCAACGCAAATTTCGCTGCACAGTTGATTTGGACAACTGCGGCAATCGTCCCAAACCGGATTGATGAGAAAAAGTGGGCACCTTTATGCATGTAAGGAGGTTTCTGTGCTCGGGTTTCAGAATGTGCACACTATTCACACCTGCCTCTCGTCCTCTGGTGCCTTTGTCCTTATCTTCCTTATCATCATCATGCTTGTCATCGTTGCGACGCGCGGGGCGTGATGGCGAACCAGACAGCTTGTCCACTGTGAAGGAGGACTGCACGGCCAGTGGGGGGAAAATAGGCGGGGGTGGTGTCCCTGACACTGTGGGTGTCACCATGAGGGTGCCGGCGCCACGAGTAGTCGAGACAGGCGGGGCTTGGTGCAATTGCCAGTGCCGTTTGTCTGCCTGTTTCGCCTCGGACTGCGTATGGGTCACAAAAGAGGAGCCTATTTGATCGACCGCACTAACGAGCTGCTCCTCGTGCACCTTCGCATGCGTCACGTGGGCGACAAACTCCTTCCAAAGCGCTGCGGTTGTGCTCTCAGCCATAAGAAGATACGGCTGCAGCCCAAACCGTCGCCCGCCCGAGGCCACGTCCACCTCACGCCCGGATGCCAGCGTTCCAAGAGCGACGCCGTCCAGTGACCACATCGAGACCTGCTGGTTGCTCGTTGCCTCTAGGAGCACTGGTAGATGAAGTTTCGGATGATCAACAGCAGCTAGGAAGATGATCTGTTTATGAATCTGCCAAGTGGAGAAGAGAACTGGAGCGCTACTCGACACATTTTTGCCTGCGCACCAAGCGACAGCGGAGTTTACGTCCCACATCCGCACCACTCCCGCTTCATCGGCGGTGATCAGTATTTTGTAGGACTCCAAGAAAACAAGAAACACCGAGTTCATTGCAAGAGCTTCGAGCGAAAAAGGCACTGATGAAGCGTCTGCGTCTCCGAAATCATTTCGCGTGGAATGCTTTAACCTCCTCTGCGTTTCTGAAGAGCCCCAATAGTGGGCTGGCACGGAACGACTTCCGTGGCGGTGTCTTTGCCCGTTCCTTGACATGATCCAACTGCCAGGCCTGTGCGAGATCCAGCTCCCCAGCATTTCACAGGACTCACACACGGAGTTGCGCATCGGCATCGTGTCCTGCACGCCAGAGGACAACCCACCCATGAATTCAGGTGTGACATTGCTCCTCAAAGCCGCGATGTACACACGACCCGTTACATCAGTGATAAATACGATGTAGTTATCGGACGAGGTAATTTCAGAGCCCATCGTGTCACAGGCATGCACCGGTTTGACAACCACTGTATCCACTTGGGCGAACAAATTAAACGTCCGAGAGAGTTTCACCACACGTTTGTGTTGCACAATATGCACGCATCCACATGATGTCGCAATAATAAGCTGATCCTGCGTTACAGCTAATGCACTGATAATTAGGTTTTGCCACAAAAGGCCTTTAACCAAATTATCGAACTGGATTACCCTCTGAGTGTGACCACAGTCAGCGTTGCTGAACGGAACAACCAGCAGCAATGACTGCGTCCCAACAAACACGTGTGTGGCGCCGGTGTCATGAAATTTTTCAACGATATGAAGTGACGTAATCTCCCTTCCACCAATGTATTGACGCAAAGTAGGTGTCAGGTCAACCGTTAGCTTCAGCAGTACGACGGAGAGTGCTTTGACTTCACCCTTCGCAGTACCCACCAATAGCTGCCGCTTGAGAGGCTCTACAACACAACAAGACGTGATGTCAGATTCTATCAGCCCCGGCTCGCTACGCCTCACCACGGTGCCTGTGAGACTATTCCACACCTTGACAAACTGGTCATGTACAGTGAGCAAGACGTCCGGTTTAGGAAAAAAAACAAAACGGCATCTGCATTTATCATCAACAAGATCTGGATGTATGAAGACATCCGAAGTGAGCACAAGGAGTTTTTTTGGGGTTGCGACAACCACCTTTCCAAGCTCATCGAGGTGGCAAATGCTCTTTACAGGTACGTGAGAGCACCTATTAATGCCACCCTTCACCGCTAGCGCGGGCTCATCGTTGTACTCATCCAAGAAGGGTTTCTTGAAATTTAGCGTCTGCAGGCAGGAACTCATGCGTAGGTCCCAAAACTTCACGATCCCATGCGTATCACCAGAAACCAAAAATGGACCTCCCTTGAGGCGGCAGAGGGCGACCACACGACCCTTGTGTGGTGCCACGCTGTCGTACAAAAACGTCGGGGACGGTCTGGGGGCGACCAGCGGACGCTGTACGATGTGACGCTCAAACCCAGAAGAAAAAAGAAAATCCTCATCCGTCTCGAGCAGAAGCGCACCGCCGATGCAGTGATCATCGAGAGCAAACTGCACAACATTGCGTTCCACATCAAGGCACTTTACCGAATTCTGGGTGTCAAGGCTCGCTGCATGCAGTAGATGGGCGCAACTTTGAATTGCGGTCACAGTGCCACAGAAGAGTCGGTTCTGAGATATCTTAACTTGATTCGACAGATTCCAGAAGGTCACCAAACCGCTGCGCCCACCCAACGCAAGACGATCAAGCGCCCCAATCCACCGCACGGAGGTTTGGCTTTCTGACAGGCACAGGTATTGTTGTTCCTCCAGAAACAGAGTTTTTCGATGTTTCTTCTCGATACAGAAGGAACGCACGTCACCACCAACGTAGGAGCAGAGAATGCAGTTGGTGTGTGGCGCACGAGCCCTCGGAGGAACCACGTCCCATGCAAGGATTGGGTTACAGTCGCCACGAATGACACCGCACGTTGGAATATTATGCTTTATCTGGCAGATATCTAAGGTGCTAAGGCCGCCACTACCCGTAATGACTGTTGCTACTTTGCCGATTCTGTGCAGCACCCGCATTTCCGCCCAGCAGGTTCCTACGGGGCTTGCCAAGAGCTGCTCAAGGTGATACGGGCGAAACGAGAGATGTACCTCCTGCTGTGGCCTCACCGCTTCATCAATACCATCATTGAAGCAATTTATGATGTACATAATAAGGGTGTCCCACGAAATACGGCCTAAACCGACCACATCGAGTATCTCGAACAACCTCTGAACATACCCACCGCTATAAAGACTAGAGACCCTAGGCCCGGAGCACAAACGTGAGAGCACTTCGAGAAGTTCGTTTTCCGTTAGACCGCCCTTGTTCTCACGGAGGGCAAATGCATCCCTGAGCACTTTAAGGTCTTCAAAGGACAAGTCCCTGAGAACTTCCATTAATAGTACCGCGTCGTTGCACTTCCACTGCAGTTACGGGATAACAAAGGCAGCGGGACGAGAGAGAGATCTCCCATAGCGATTACCAGACCAGAAGAAAGAATCCAACAACCAACACATACACGGCCGAAAAAAAGAAATACAATCGTCTATGCAGCGGCATAAGAGTAGACAAAATGTTGAAACAAGGAGGGAGAAGAATGAAAAGGAAAAAAAAAAGGCGGTGAGAGGCCAATGTGGCACACTGCGGAAAGAAATCGTGGAGACTACTACCAACAAATGGTCTACACACGGTCCGACAGAAGGAGAATAAAAAAAGAGAGATGCACATATCCGAAGGGGGGAGGGGATGAGAAGATACTCAGCCAGCAACCATAACATGCCACACGCCTATTTTGCTCTTCACACCACACCCACTCACCACATGAGGGCTCTCTCTCTCACCCCCCCCCTCCCTACCCGAAGAGCATCCTGAAGGCTAAATAGGCTGCCCAGAGCGTCATAAATACTACGATAGAAACCACAAGTGTTACCTCTCTGTAGCCCACGACCTCCACCACCTCTTCTTTCTCAACAACATACCCCATCTGAAGCAACTTGTGGTTCATGTACACCATGTGATACACGCCCCATGGGCAAACTGCTCGCGTCCCGTCAGGATACGTGTCAATACGCTCCACGGCACGTCGCGCCCGCGGGTCCACAGGAGGATTAGCACCGTCTAGCACCATTTGGTACGCCATTCGAGACTCAACAGGATCGCGCTGAAGGATACCATCGAATTTTCTGGGGTCAGCCACAACGGGTCTAAACCCCAAAAAGGGAAATACACGCTTTAACAGCAAATGTTTTTTGGCCAAAAAGGAGCCAGCCTGAAATGGGAGTCTACCATCCTCGCACAGAATCTTGTCGTATTGTTCAGTTAAGCGATCACCGTCCATGGCGCACCTAAAGTAGCTTGGGGAGGCTATGTTAGGAATCGGAAATAACGTCACCTCCTTCTGCGTTAGTGGGTCTTTAAAGGTTCGGATGGTGCAGACAAGCCCCGGTGGATTCTGTCGCAGCTCCATAATGCCCTTCGTCATGAGCATGGCAGACCTTCCCTTGATACCCTCCATATTCCTTCTATTTCTTTGAAGCTCACCAGCCTCTACAACACCCTGCAAACCGCGTTTTATTTGCCTTCTTTACGCAACAAAAAACACAATACCTGTCAAATGAACAGGGAAGCAACAGTAGCATCGGTGGCACGGCGCATCAACAGAACAAAAACACATGACGTACCCACAATGACCGTACTTTCTTTCCAACAAAAGATAACAGGGAACAACTATCAATCAGAGCCCCCCCACCGCTAAAGACCATTTTCCGCTAATACAACACAAATTTTATCGCACCCGCAAACATGAAAAAAACAACGGATTGCCAAAGCGGTACGGCAGAGACAAAATAGAAGCATCAAGATCAGCACCACCAGCACGCCGTACAGGCAACACATACGGTTCCCCTTCAACAACTTGACGCAGCTCAACATCGATAGGGACAGAGAGAAGCATACTACCATCAGCATTGACGATGCTCGTTGAAAACTTAACCACATATACGGCTCTCAGCGCAAAATATTTCGAAGCGCGCAAGTTCCGAGAATCTACACCTCCACGAGCGGAATTTTCAGTTACCTCCTCCTCCACAGCTGACTGACTGACAACAAACAAACGATCCGCATCCTCTCGCACATGGCGCAATAATGCCACTGACAGTTCTTCCACAGTGGTGTCAGGCCACACAGTCAACATCAGAGGACTCGCACCCATTGCAACCAAGAGCTGTGAATGAGTAAAATCAAGAGAGGGCTTTCGCAGCACCGCACTGCATTCTGCGGATGGCGCAGCAACTTCGACGGATGGGAACCGGTACGCACGAATGGCGGATGGACACGCGCAGCCGCGACGCACGCCGCTCTCCACATTGCCGTGCCGGTACTTTGCAGGCGATGGGGACAACGGTCTGCGGCAGCCGAGGTGGAACATGGGCGGCCCCTACCTTGTCGAGAAAGAAGGGGAGATGGTGTCATGGCAGTCGGCAACATGCATGCAAATGGGGAAGTTCTGAAACACACGCACCTAACCCTAACCCTAGGCAAGACCGCGTAGGGCAGTGCAGCGTGCGACACGGCGCCGTGTTTGTACGAGCGCTTTACCATCAGCCCCACTTACTCAAAGACGAATGCAAATGTAGCAGTAACGCGGGTGCCGGCGGGAAGAGCGACGACGACCAGGCACGGATCATTGGCGTGGGATTCGTCCAGAAGCTCGTTGCTGTACTTGGGCGGGATGCCGCTCGCGGTCGCAATGGTGATATGCGGATGCGCATTCACGCATGGAAACTCGCCCTCATTGCGCACCGCAATAGCGGTCCCTTTAGCGTCCGAAAACACATCGCTGAACGAAGCGTCACACGCGCGCAGCGACGATGGCGTCCCACAGAGCTGCAATGGACGCAGATATCGGCGAGCGCTATTGTGCCGTCACGCTACAACTACGCTCGATCGCTCACGTTGTGGCTGATCGAGGCGTTTCTGTGGTCATCACATCAGATCCACACCACACACCAGTCGGGCAATCGCATCGAAGGCGTTGCCGCACCCGTGGCGCCGGGAAATGACCTGCACCCGACTGGCTCGCATGAGACCTCCTCCCTTGACGGGCAGCGGCGTGCCGCTCACCCACGCCAAAACAAAGAAGAAGAACGCACCGTGCAGGCAAGAAACAAACATAGCAGGGGGGGCGCCACTCCACACACGCAGACGCATCGACCAGAATATGCCCAGCAGGGGTGGGAGGCACGACTCATACAAAAGAAAACAGACACGCTTGCAGGTGGACAAGAAAAAAGAACACAAACCAATACGACAGAGAAAATGAAATGATCGCTGGGCATTTCCTCGTGGCCGTAGCGCCGCTGACACTCCACACACGCAGACGCATCGACCAGAATATGCCCAGCAGGGGTGGGAGGCACGACTCATACAAAAGAAAACAGACACGCTTGCAGGTGGACAAGAAAAAAGAACACAAACCAATACGACAGAGAAAATGAAATGATCGCTGGGCATTTCCTCGTGGCCGTAGCGCCGCTGACACTCCACACACGCAGACGCATCGACCAGAATATGCGCAGCAGGTGTGGGAGGCACGACTCATACAAAAGAAAATACAAAATAAAACAGACACGCTTGCAGGTGGATAAGAAAAAAGAACACAAACCAATACGACAGAGAAAATGAAATGATCGCTGGGCATTTCCTCGTGGCCNGAATAAACCGAGACGCTCGAAGTTATCATGGCATCATAGACGAGGGATGGTGTGAGGGGAAGGGGAGGCGAGTCAGCTGTGGCGTGGCTGCGCGGTGCAGCTTCATCCGCTTTCACAGGAGGCCGTAATCGACATCGTCTCGTCTATTCGGCTGCCGCTGATCGCTTCCACCGGCCGCCGCACTCGACGCACTGTCGAGGAAGCTGAGGGCATCGGAGCTCGCCCTGTCAGCGACGTGGTGCGTGCGGCGTTTGACGCCGGGCAGGGGATTCGATGTGGCGTCCTCGGAGTCGCTCTCGCCTTGCAGACGCCGCGGCTGCACAGGCACACGGTACGACGACACGCCAGTTTTCGCCGTGTGGCACGACGGCACATCGTCGCTTTCGCTCTGCGTCTCCGCGTTCAACATCGCCTCCAGCGCGCCGCTCTGCTGCCCGCGGAGCGTTTGCCAACGACAGCCTTCGACGTACCATATCACGGCGCTGTACACTGTGATACCTAGCAGCACAAACATCAGCAAAAGTGCGATTGCCAAGTAAGCCCGCACACCGCCATCGTTTGGCGACAGGTAGTTCGCCGCGTTGATCAGACAGAGCACAGCCAGGAGCACAAAACTCACCGTGTGCATCGTCGTCAGGAAGGCGGAGCGCATCATGTTCGTGAAGACCACCACGCCCGCGCCAGCAAGCAGCACTGCCGCCATGCAGAAGTACTGAATGTGGCACCTGTCTGCTGGCGGCTGCACCGCGGCGATGGCGCCCACCAGGCACAACACGGACAGCTGGAACACGCACCAATACACATAACTGCCCTTCATGTTTGTAAACATACTGCCGTACATTTGCTGCTGCATTGCCGGGCACCAGTACCCGACGGGGTACATCCAGCGCTCGTGCGGCGGCTTCTTGGAGAACTGCCAGTACTTCGTGAAGTTCACGCTCGTGTAGTGGGCGATGAAGTAGCACACACCGAACGGGAACACCGCACCGTATAACACACCAATCACCCCAACAACATAGTGCTGCGCCCGTGCACCGTGCATGGCCAGCATGAACACAGAGCAGACAAAAACCCCGAGGTGCATCAGGTACGCCACGAGATACGTCAAGCTCGGGAAGCGCATCGCCGCCCACGCGCTCACAGTGTCTACGCCACGCCACCGCTCAAACCCGAGTGCCAGCCCGTAGTGCACGCACCCAAAGACAATGACGATCAGCGCGTTTCCCACAACCATCCACAAAAAGTCGAGGCCGGCGAAAAACGAGAGAAAGTACGGCAGAGCGGAAGAGCTCATGCGCTCCTGCACTGACGCGCACGACATCTTCGCAAACACACCAAGCGTCTGAATCTCCAGTGCCGAGCCAAGTCCCCCGGAAATCATCACGGCAACAACTGTCACGCCAGCAACGACGCTGTTGATAACCGACAGTGCACTAGCCAGCTGAGTCGGCGTGTTGGATGTAATTTTAAAGAACCCAAACAGCTGCCCCCTGCAGCCGCCATGCACAGCAAGCGCGTCGCAGTGGATGAGTATTGTCTCGTCTGCACCAATGAAGTAGCCACCGTACACAGGCACGTCCAGTTCCAACATGCTCTGCGGGTTCGTCGCGCTGCGCACCCACGTCGCGTTGCGCAGCATTGCCCCCCAAGGGCCACTGAATCCGGTCGGCTGCGCGGCAGACCCCAGCGAGAAAGTCAGGTACGTGCTAAGCATCGGGTCGCTTGCCCACCGGAAAGATGGTGGAAGCACCACCGCAAGCCGCGTTGGCACCGTACCACCCTCACGAACGTCGTTCTGCATAAGACTGCTGCCTGTTGCCGTGATCACGGTGAGCGACGGGCATGCCACATCTTGCGGCTCGGTTGTCTCGCTCACCGACAGGCTAACGGTGGCGCTCACCGATGGCGTCGTCGTCGGTGTCAGTAGAATCCCCTCCGTCTCCGTCACCGTGGGCGAGAGCGTCGTCGTCGGTGTCGGTGGAATCCCCTCCGTCTCCGTCACCGTGGGCGAGAGCGTCGTCGTCGGCGTCACACTGATCGTTTCCGTCAGTGTTACTGTGCGGCTCACTGTTGGTCGCAGAGGTATGCGGTTGCACCCGTCCGGACGCGGCAAGTACACCGGCAGGCAGTCCTGCCCGTACCCGCCCTCTGCGCAGCGGCAGCGGCACGACGACGACATCGAC
The DNA here is from genome assembly GCA_030849675.1 of Trypanosoma platydactyli. Taxonomy (NCBI): domain Eukaryota; phylum Euglenozoa; class Kinetoplastea; order Trypanosomatida; family Trypanosomatidae; genus Trypanosoma; species Trypanosoma platydactyli. Next base: position 6,172 of record JASANU010000799.1, on the reverse strand, counting down.
CCTGTCGCGGCAGCAAAGCAGCTCACGTCGGCGCTACACGTGTCGCACCCCACTGCACGAGGTGCACCAATGATGCCGACGGATTGGTAGTTGATGGGCAGCAGCACATCCCCGTTGTGCCTGAGGCACCCCACGACGAACTTCCGCCCGGCACCCGCCCCGGCAAGACGCCCCTCCATCACGATGGGCCCGCTGCCGGCGTTCCCGTGGAGCGTCAGCGTGCTGTTCTCAAGCACCGCGTCAAGGGGGAAAGTCGGCAACGACAGAATCGTACCAGCGACGTTATTGCCGCGCACCGAGAGCCACGACCCGGTCACAAACGACGCCGACCCCTGCAGCTTCAGGAGAGCGCCACCACTCAGCGCACCGGTGTTATCGTTCACAACAACAGCAGAGGCGTTGGCCGCCACATCACTGCCGAGCAGCAACCCGTCCGTGGCGTACACTTTGCTTCCCGACAGGCGCAACACCGCGCCGCCAGAGATGTTGACAGGAGCGACGATGTACAAGGCAGTCTTGCTGCCAATCACGACAGCGTCCAGCGCGATGCCTCCACCGCGAAGCTGCAGCACCACACCGTCAGCGAACACCGCAAATCCGCCCTCCATCACCGTCAGGAGAGCCACGTTGTACAGAACTAGCACGGACCGCTCAAGCCGCAGATTAGAGAACACGAGTGCCGGCGCGTACGAGGCAGCCTGTGAACCTGGCAGGTACAGTAGCGACACCGGCGTCGTGGTAATCAGCTGGGAGTCTGTGATGGTCAGCACGGAATCTGCAGCGAACGTGCCGGACAGCGTAATAGCGCTGTTGAGCGCATCTACGCCACACATCGACACCTCCACCTGCTGGCTGCTACTCAACGCTGTAGCTCCCCCCATCAAATACAGCACCGCGCCGTTGCGCAGCGACACGTTCTGGACGACCACCCGCGCGCTGTCAGCCGCCATCCAAGGAACGTAGATCACCACCTGCACGCTGTCCAGGACCACACGGCGCAGTGTCACCTCGCTCACGCCTCTCGGCACAATGAAGTCCGAATGCAGGGTCACATTCTCAAGAAGAAACGCTGACGCGACACTTTCGGCAGGCGGCAGCACGGGAGCCGCCACAGGGAGACACGCATCACCATGCCCGCCGCCGCACGCGCACACGCACTTGCCGCCCTCTTCAGAAGCGGACGCCGTCCCGGGAGGGTAGCAGTACATGTTCTTGTCACACGTGGCACACCCAGCGACGTCAATCGCATCTGCGTCGCCAAATCCAGCCGCAGAGTACTTTTCCGCCGTCGTCAGGGCAGTCCCACCAGCGACATTGCACGCCACCCTCATGTGCGCGCCAGCGCCAAGCGAAACATCCGCCGACAGCATCCGCGAGAACAGCCCCTGGTTCAGCACAAAGCTCAGTGTGCTCTCGCTCGCGGACACCGTCCCAGCAGTGTACAACATCTCCTTTGCGTCATTGTCGTGCGTGCACTCCTTCACCAGCAGCACTGACTCGTTGGTGAAAGCCGTCGCTGTGCCAAATACAATCGCATAGCTCTGCATGGGCCCGAAGTCGTTTCGCACAAATGCCACAGCGGAGCCGGACACGTCCAGCACGCCACTCACGGACACTGCATTCTTGCACAGCAAAAAACTGCTGTCAACGAACGCGAGGGCAGAACCGTCAGTGACCGTCACACCGCCCTCAACCGACACGCACAACCCAAGCGCCGTACGCACTGCAAACTGCTCCATGTACAGCGCACCGCCCGACACCAGCGCCAGACCGCCGCCACCCACCAGAACACCACGTGCATCGCTGAACAGCGCGACCACCTGCGTGCGAGCGACAGTCATCACGCTTCCAGTCAGGCTCACGTTGTACAGTACGAGACATGCAGACGCGTCAACCTTGTATTCCTTGCGGTACGCAACGGCTTTTCGTGCGAGAAGCGTCGAGTCCACCACCGTGACGCGGGATCCGGGAGGGTATCTCCTCGCCAGCAGCACACCACCACCGGAGCGCGACACAAGGCCGCTGATCCACACGTCAACGCGCTGGTCAGAAGGTGGGTCAGACGACCACCCCAAGACGTACAGGCTCGCATCGCCCTCCATCGTGCAGTTTGTCAGCGTCACGTTGCGAGCGCTTCCCGTCATGAGGCTAATGTCCACCACAACGTCCGCGGTAAAGGTGACGCCCACGTAACACACAACCTCCTCCATCAAACCGGCGTACGTTTCCCCCACCCTCACGTCACGCACACACAGGTCCTCGGTGCTCCCACCCGACGTCACGGGAACATCGACAGGCAAGCACAGGCCACCATGACCGCCCTCCGCACACGTGCACGTGCAGTTGTCACTCGATGCTGCCTCCGTCAGCGGAGGGAAGCATGACGCTTCAGAGCTGCACGGTGCGCTGCAGCTCAGCACCGTGGTATTGAAAGTCGAAAGGCCCGGGTAATCCGCGACCTCCACATCGTTCCGCGTGTTGCAAACAAAAAGCAGTGTCTCGTTCTCGTGAATCGACGAATAAGTCGTAGACAGGAAGGCAGGCGATCCCGAGGCAGACAACATGTGGTTGTGTGACACAACAAGTGTGGTATCACGGATTTGTAGAGGACGAAAATATGAAAGCCTCGATCCCGACTGTCCCCGGCAAACATTGTGGTCCAACGACACCCACGAGTCATAAAACAAAGAGACACGGTATTCTCCACGAAAAAAAGTGTTTCGTACCCACACATTGTTGTCCCGCACCACAAGAGCGGATTGGGACTCCACGCGGAGTGTCCAATAAAACATAACAAAGTCCTCCACCATTTTCGGCACGATATTCCCGCGGATCACCACGGCAGAGCTATTCAACACGCCCAACGATTCTCGTCCTGCTCCTTCCAGATACAGTGGTGTGCCGCTGCCACCATCCAGAGAAAACGTGTTTTCCATCACGGCAAGCAAGGAGTTCCACGAGACCTGTGCGGTACGAGCGAAGAAAATGGGACGCGAGGATGATTCGGAGGCGTAGAACATGTTGTTGTTGACCGTGAGCAACGAATAATTCTTAATCTCAAGCTTAGCTATCGCAATTGACGACGGATAATTGAGGCCTAAATCAACCAGATTCAGTATCTTTGTGACGTTGAAGCGGTTTCGACTGATAGTGATGCTTGTGTAAGGCGGGAACGCACCATCCAAGAGAAGAGGCGCGTCGTCAAACGTGCCACTGGTTACGGTGATATTCACCGACTCCAAGGTACTAGCCACGTTTCTCACCAGCAGCCGCAGAACGGCACCGTCTCTCCACTTGCACTCGTCAAATATGACGTTCACATTACCGGTCATTTTCCCGATATTCACCTCGAATACCATAGCAGACCCGCTGAACGTGACGTTGCGGTAGCACAGCCATGAAAGCCCGTCTCCGACTGCCTGCCTCAGTTCCGGGTATTCCGTGTTGCTCATGCACTCGCCTGGCGCCGGTGGTGGTGGTGGTGGTGGTGGTGGTGGCGGCGGCGGCGGGCCAACGGGCACAGGTGCCGGAACACACACATCACCGTATCCACCGGCGGCGCAACCACACTCACAGTTATCGATCCCGGACGTCAGCGCCGCAAAGCAGTCGCTATCCTTCGCACACACACCGCACCCTGCAGCTCTCGTCACACGGGTAATGAAGTGCTGCTCCAAATCCCCCACGGACGTCACCACTTGCCCTGCAATATTCAGGCACCCTGCCACGAACTTGTACCCAACGTCTGCGCTCTTCACCAGCTCACCTGCCAGGCCCGTGGAGTGCATCGTGCAGCCCGTCAGCGTCACCACGCTGCTGTTGTCGATCTTCACAGCAGTGTAACTGGGACTGTAGTAAAACATTTTGCCATCAGGGACGCTGTTGTCCCGCCAATCCAGCCAACTAGACCGCTGAACATTCCATGAGTCGTATATGTATATGACGTATTCTACCGGGCCGCTGTTCCCCACCACGCGGAATACGCTGTGGTCTCGCACCTCGAAGGCAAAAAATTGGTACAAAAAGCTCGTCCCAGATGTCATTGTGTTGTTCAGCAGCGCAAACACGGAGCGGTTCTCGACAACAGCTTTGAACGCATAGAGCAAATGTGTATAACCCTCGAACCTGCAGTACCGCACGTACAACGAGCTCTCACCAGACAGCGTAAACGCCCCAGTTAAATACACGGCGTACTTCATGAACGCGCCTTCTGCTCGGGCATTGACGTTACTGATGAGGAGGGAAGACGACGAGAGAACAACATCCCTCAGCAGCACCACGCTTCGGTAGCTCTGCCCCGAAGACGGCAAGGAAATTTCCAAGGACTGCAGAGCGTTGACATCGGTGATGGCGATGTCAGATCCGTGAGGAAGCGAGCCGGAAAACGACGCAACGGACGACAACATCGTTATCCTGCTTATCCGAATCAGCAATCCAGAAGACTCACTCGCACCACCATCGAGACCCACGAAATACAATGCAGCTCCATTGCGGAATGTGCAACCCGAGAACGTGATGTTGATGGGGTACTGCAGCGGCATGTCGGCGAGCAAAAAAGTCGGTGCGGCGGTCGAACCGCTAAAGATCACATCAACATAACAGTGGTGCGTTTTCCACAGGTTCAGTGAGAGGTCTGTCAGCGTCTGGTTCACCACACAAGTCGTGTCGGTGTCCACGGGATTTTCCGGCATGGGCGGTACGTCAAAGTCGGGCGCCTCAAACGGTAAGCACGACGCGCCGTGCCCGTTGTCCCTGCAGCTGCACAAGCACGAGCCGTCCACCGTCTCCGTTTCAGGCATGTAGCATGCCGCGTCGTCGTTGCAAGTGCCGCAGACGAACTGCGTCGCGCCACCCGGGAACGGGGCGTCGTACGCGACCTCTGCGCCGTTGTGCATATTGCACCCCACCACAAATTCCGCGGGCGACGTTATGAGCACATTGGACGCCTTCACCCCGTTAAACGCGTTGACCGACCCTTTCTGGCTATTGTGCGATATCACAACCCTGCTGCCGTCTCCTCCTACAGTTATGCGATAGCTGTATGGCATGGTTATGATCGACGCAGTGCTCACACTGTTGTTCACCACACGCCACTGCGCTCCACCCTGAAGGATCACATCGTCGTACACATAGAGCAAAGCGGATCCCGCATAATTCCCACGGCCAACAAACGTACAGTCTGCAATATGCAGCAGCCCCGAGGATGCCAGAGTGGACCTGCCATAGATGTAAAAACCGTTGGCGCCACTCATCGTAACATTCTCGATGCTCAAGTAGCCGCTGTTCTTTAGTTCCAGGGCGTAGGCATACACGACGGCAGTAGTGCCACTGTCCCCTGCACTTAGCCTGCCCCCCCGCACAACTAAACCGCCAGCATCAAGAACAAGTTTTCCAGACCAGTACAACGGGTAACGAGTTGCAGAAATGTTGTTGGCGAGAAAAACCAGTGTCGAGTTCATGCCGAGCAAAAGCGAGTCCAACAGCACACCTTTTTCCGCGGTCGACGCAATAACATTGCCCACAAAGACGATCCGAGAGTTTTTGCCAAAAGAGCCAGCGATCTGCACACCATTGGCTTCCAGTACTGACGAAGTAACGTTCACGTTGACTTCTTCTCCTCCTCCCCTGATCATGAAGCCCTGAAACGTGCACCACAGCAGCGTTAAGTTGAAGGCCTGCCGCAACGGCTGGACCATGTTCAAATTAAAAGCAACGGAGGAGGTGAAGATCACGTTGACGAAGCACAGCCCAGGCAACCCGGGCTCAAGATCGCCAATGCTGCTTACGGTGCTGTCGTACACGCATGGGACCTCCGTGCTGTTTGTACCGTCTGTTTCACTTGGCGCTCCAAGACCGTCGGGGATCGGCGCGGGAAGACACACGTCGCCGTGGCCACCAACAGCACACATACAGTCGCAACCGCTGAGCCCACTCGTCTTCGCAGCAAAGCACAGGGCATTCTCTGTGCATACACCGCAGTCCAACGACGTCACAGGCAAACGTAAATTGAGATCTGTTTCGTAGTTTGTCACAGGAGAGCCCATCAGCTCGTTGCATCTGCCGTGCACAGCAAAGCTTGACACCACCGGCGAATTCCAATAGTTTGTCATCATGGAACGCGACATAACAGCCCCCAGGACGAACTTGTTGTCAAGAATCGACCAAGCACTCT
>JASANU010000798.1:0-58268 GCA_030849675.1 Trypanosoma platydactyli | reverse complement strand
CACCTCCTTAAAAACATCGATTTGCGTGTTGAAGTGGGTGACGCCGGACGGACTGTAGCGCAGATCCGGGGCCGCCGAAATAAAAAAGAAGGTCTCCGCCGGTTGGAGACTTTCCCAAGGTGTGGTAGTGTTACCAAGAATCTCCTCGCAAGCAGCCTGCATTTCCGACAAGTTGACGTCTTTGATACGCCACTGGGGATGGACATAACCACGGCTTCAAGTGGAGCAGTCGATGTTGTGAACGTATGGCGCAGCATTCTCCAAGGCAGGTGGTCTCCGTGGTCGGCCTTCTGGAGACGTTTTCTTCACGCCGCTTCCTACAGCGCCTGTGAGAAGATTCGCTGCCTAACGTTCTTCACCCGATCGAGGGTGGCGAGGGTATCCCGGTTCGGGGAAGCCTCATAGGAAGCTCTCGCAGAGCGCGCTTCCATTTCTATGGACTTCATTTCAGGGGTCCATAGTGTCACACCGCTCTTGCGGCAACCTCCGAGGCAACTTGCCTTGGGTGCGTGGCCTAGCACATCGCAAAATTGGCGATAGCAAGCACTAATCGATGCAGAGGCGTACTCTGGTAGGTTTGGCCTGACGAGAGCTGAGTATTCTGTCCGGTCTGCGCGCCTCCACGAGTAGAAGAGTTGCGAGAACATGGGCCGTGAGAGGGGGATGGATGCTCCATTCGCCCGTTCGAGCGAGAACAGGATCAGCTCATGATTGCTTTCCACCGAGGGAGATGTTTTTTTTTGTCCGGAGAGCTGGACATAACGGGCAAGAGTTGCCTCAATCACGGACCAAGAGGAACCCTGCAGTCGCGTGACTGCATCCAAGAAGTTGTACAGTTCGAATCCTGCGCCTAATCTCAGGTCAGCGAACCGATCCGCCTGGTCCGACTGTGCCGCATCACTCCACCACAGCGATTGCATTAGGTTAATGTCACCCGAGATGATAGAGGGAAGGCAGCCAAGAACATCTAGAAGGGTGGAGAACGAGCTGGTGATCTCGGCCGGTGGACGAAGATAAACTTTAGCCACCAGAAAGCGAGAAGTACCAGCTGTGATCTCCACAATCACTTCCTCAATACTGTTGTCGTTGAGAAGAGGCGTCCACGGCAAAGCCCTGGAGCGAACACCGCTCCGTTGGCGGACGAGGGTGGTGGTGCCGCCTCCATGCCCATCCCGGGGACTACGGTAGACGGTGTAGCCCGGGACCTTCCGAATGCGGGAAGCCATCTGTGACTTCTTTACCTCTTGTAAAACATAGAGGTTTGCATCCAAGGCAAGCAGGCTCGCCTGCTTCACTGCTGTGAGACCGTTCACATTCTGCTGAACAACCCGAAGCGGTCCAGGATTGCGTTCAATGTCCCCGCACAGAAGCGGCAGAAGCTTGCAAAGAAAGAAAACCAGACCCTTGCAACGTCCAGCTTCCGCGCTAGAAGAAGCTCCTACGGTGTTAAATCGCACAGTGCGGGTGACTGACTCGCCAAGGCGAGACCCGTTATCCGGTCCTTCGACCAGGTTCAGCCAGGGCCTGCAACATCCAGAAGAGACACGTGCAGGATCCTGGCTTCCCTTCAGAGAAGGTACTGGTCCCTGGCACCACGAAGAGGTGGCCGGCATCGCCAGGGATCCCCAGGCGTCGTATATATGCATGTGGTCTGACAGAGGGCACATGTGAAATGGATTATATAAACCCACCCCTTCTTCCTACCTACTTGTACCCCTCTCATGTACTACGGTGACATTTACATCGAGATTTCTCTCTTTATTGTTCTTATATTGGGGTGTTGATCACGCGGCAAGGTGTTAGTAAACTTTTTTCGTTTGCTTTGAGCTGAGGTAAAGTAGGGGAAATCTTAGAGTCGACATCAACATGAAGCGGGCACGTGGTTCCAATGGATGCTAATGCTGATGACGATTCTGATGACCATCTTCGTCTTCGTCGTTACCGTTTATTGGGTAAGGGAAGTAATTTCGTCTGCTTGGAAACATTTCACTTAGAAAAGAAATTCAAAGACTGGGGGAAAAAGATAAGAACGGGAATGTACTGGCGTTTAAGATAAAAAGGAAGCAAGACGATATGAAAGATGTGTCTGTTTCTCTCCTTTTACTGCGTCTTCCCAGAGGCCTCCTTTTCCCCCTCCCCTCTCCCGTATTCTTTTTTCTGTTGCTGGGAATAGGGACGTAAAGTGGGGGATTCGCACTCGCACTTGATAGCGGTTACGTAGCATCATGCTGGTTGAAAAGGATATGACACTTTCACAAACAGAGGCTGCAGCTCAAGAGGCGGTGGAGAAAGGGCCGGGGGCTGTTGCGCAGCGAGATGAGTACGACATTAGCCTGCAGCAAAGTCCACTAGCACTACTGCTACGCTACCAGTGGGCATCCGAAGCTATCATCGCATTGAAGGAGGAGGAGAGCCTCTCCCGCCTCCAGCTTATGCAGTTACATCACAAAGGTTTTCTCGCCATTGCTAGGCAATCACTTTTTACCTTGTCTCAACATTCCGCCGCCATCGCTGCACTTCAGGCACGCCATCTTCTTGTCATAGATGTGCAACGCACGCCGCGACAAACAACCCCTGAAAGGATCAGGAGGACTAGAGGTCACAGTAGCGGTAGTGGTGCTGGTGGCAGTAACAGCATGGTAACAGAAGACGTTTCGGGTGGGGGGCGGAGACTGAGGCGCGGGCGGACTGCCGCATCGTTGAGTGAATGCGATGAGGGGATGACAATGCGACACCTCCAACGGGTGCGTGGCAACCACTTGCGACGCATAGCGCAAGGAATACATGAAAAACGGCGTCAGGTGAGAGTTTTTGCAGAGCACGAGATACGTCGGATAGAGGCAAAGGAACGACGCGCAAGACTTTTCTCCTTGAAGGCGCCACCGCACGGTCGCTTCCACCCACTGATGGGGGAAAGAAAGCCAAACACTCCACGGGCGAAACAATGGCTAAAGACGTGCGAAACTAAGCAGGGTTTTGCTCACGCCCGCGTTTCGCAGTTTTTGGAGAAGCGTAATAAAAGGCAGCGATCCGTGCTGCAGCTCGAGGAGATGGTGTGTGGTTTCTTGAAGGAGAGCCAAACTGCATTTGAGAAGGAAGTAAATGAACTCCAAAGCACTGCAGCGCACGTTCGTGAGATGCAGCAAGAGGGGCGCATTTCTGACATCCGTAGTGTGGTGAAAGAGCTTCAGGGAGACATCGATGAGGTGCTTCAAGACCGCACGGTGTGGACAGGGACGAGGGAGGCGTTTATGTGCGGGAAGCACCGGCCCAGCATTGGCAAAAACACCACTGGAACACCAACGGTGTTGGGGCTCTCTTGTACACCACCCCACTCATCCGCACGCGCCTCTATACCATTTTCGGTGCTTCAGAAATCTTTCTCTTCTCGCCGCGAACAAAAGAGGTCGGTCACACCCGTACGCGAGGATGAATATTTGCGGTGGTGTGGTACTAAAGAGACTGCAACACGGTGGAAGAGCACAATGCCTTCAACATGGACGCGGGCCGCTACCAGGACGAAAATAAAGGTATCTGCACAACAACCCCAATGCGCATACCATCATCCAATAAAATGGCAATAGTGTTGCCACGTTTTCTCCATCCTTTTTACACACACATATATATATATATATATATATATAATTATATATATAATTATTTTTGCCGTACTACAATCCCACCTCTCTCTTCATATCGACTTTTGTTTTATTTATGTGTAGTCTATGCTCCCTTCAGCGCAGCACAGCTCCCTTGACCCGTATTTGTTTTCCTCTTCCTTTCCCGTTTTGTTTATGTTTCTCTTATCCACTATGATCCCCTTTTCGGCATTTTCCTTCTGTCCTCATTCCTTTTTTCTTTGTATATATATATATATATTAGATTTAAAAAAAAACCTTTTCTGCGCGTGTGTGTGTGTGTGTAGGATTTACGCGTGAAACCGAAAAACAAAGGGGAATGAATGAAGCGTGGAGGAGGAAGGGTGAAGAGGGAGCTTGCGCGCATCCAACAAACGCTGCTTCCGCTCATCGCCATCGACTGAGTGCTTCTATGGGCGAGCTCTCGTCGCGCAATCGGCAGCCCCTGTCAAATCATACCTTCAGCGATGGGCTGCAAAATCAGCAAAGAAAGTTCTCAGAGTTCGCTTCCGTGAAAGGTACCAAAATTCGAAATTGTACCGACAGTGGCGTTCTCGTCCCAACACCCGTTCGCCCTCGCTTGCAGCTAAGTCCATTGACTTTTCTGCTGATGCCATTTTTCCCTTCAACTTCTCCAATAAAAAAAACCGTTTGGGATACAAGCCTTAACGCTCTTAATTCACCTAAAGAAGAGGAGGCAGAGGCTACTGATACCTTCCCGTCTGAGGAATCGGATCACACAGGCTTCCCATTGACACCATCACAAACGAAATATTCTACGTTTTTTATGGTGGAACCCGAATTGGAGACCCCCAACAGGAGCACCATTACAAGTGAGGACACTGTCCGTGAGTTCTTTTCTATCGGTGGATCAAACCTTCCGGGGGATAGCTTGGCGAGTTTCGGAATCGCCTCCTTCTCAAGCAGCTGCACTATTGGCGAGGAATATGTGATCGACCTTGGCGCTGCCATGTCATTCCGGCGGAGCGGTGCGCGGAGGGCACGGCCTGCAGGCCCTGGCTTTGATTCATTGCCCTTATCATGACACACACACACACACGCGCGCGCAAGCACACAGATACCGAAAAGGGAAGGGAACTTGTCATCTTGATGTTAAATGCGAAAACGAAAATAATGAATCCTTTTTTCTTTCTGTTCTGTGGAGTTTCCGTGCGTGTTATAATAACGGGAATATCCACAAGAAAAAAAATTTTTTTTTGACACCAGTGGTATTTGATGTTTCTATGATGAGCAGTTTTTCATTTCCTTCCCCTAACCCCTCTCGTAATGCATATATGTATATACACACCCTTTAAAAAAGAAATTTTTTTTTTGTGTCTGCCTTCTTCTTTTTTCCGGCTCTTTTTTTTTTTCCTTTTCCTTTCTTTTACCGTAATATCTTCTGATTTCCATTTTCTTTTCTGGTTTGATATTTCAGCGGTCCCTGATAATCTTCGTGTCTTTCATGTGCTTGTTTTCCCGGGGGAGGAGGGAGGAAAGGGGCTCCCCCCTCTTACTATCTTTCTTCTTTGATTATTAACTTCTATCGCGCTTCGGTCGTTTCGTGAAGGCTGGTATATATATATATATATATATAAATGGATGTATCAGTCTGCGTGTGTGTGTGAGTGTCTGTGTGTGTTGGTGCACACATATTTGTGCGTATGTTCACACATGTACATATCACGGACCGACAGAAAATGCAACTAAAATAAAAAAAAAAAAAAGAGGATGCGGGAGAATGGAGCCTTTGGCCTGATCAGAAGAATTATATACCTTTTACTATTCTTCTAACCTTTTTTTTTTCTTCCCATGATGTCAATGAGAAGGAAAAGCTTACTGCTGTGACCTCGGCTTATCTTCACTGCTCCTCCAAACTGTTTTTTCTTTCTTTGTTGTTTGTGCCGTTTTATTGTTTTTTTCTGCAGAGTATGCATGAGCGGATAAGTGTGTGAACGCCTACAACTGTGGGGCATGTGGATTCTGCATTATCTTCCTCCCCTTGCATCTATCTATTCTACCTCTTTCATCACTACGACTGATTTCACACTTTCCTCCACCCCTTGTTTCCAACGGCAACGGCAAGGTTTCTCTTAAGTGGGTGTTGGGGGTGGAGGTCAACGGTTGCGTAACTTCAGTTTTATGCGTATCGGGATTATATCCCCTGCATCATGGGTTTAGCGACGTAATGTGTGTGCATGTATAAATGTGTAAATGAATGGAATTAGGTCGAAAAACTCAATGTGGGTAGGTGAAAGCTGCGGCACACTTTTTGAGTCATCTCTCTTTTTTGTGGCTGGTTATTTCATGTTTTTTTTTTGTTTTTTTTAGGGGGGAGAGGGGAGAGGGGTGTTTTTACGAAGCTTGTGCAAACAGTGTAAAAATAAGGTCTATCTAGTAAATTCCACCGAGTTCCCTCCTACTGTTTTTATATCACTATCTCCCCATTTTGTATGTTGATGTGCGTGGGGAGCTTGGTGGATCGTCTTTCTTTTGATGTGACATATCATGTGCATTTCTACGTGTTTTAGCTCACATTGATGCCGTCACTTTTTTTTTTTTTCATGTTGTTGTTCATTGATGTTCTCTTCACATAACTTCCCTGTATGATGTTCTCGCTCTTTTTTTTTTTTGTTCGGGGGAATGTTGGGGCAAAGGGAAGGTGTGATGTCGTGGCAGATGCGCCATGTAGGGAATCGCGCAATTATTCCGGGGCTGCCGCAGGGACAGCAATGGGCAAGGCTCACTCACGGGATGCGGTTCCTCAGCATCACTCAAGGTCTCTACGCATCACAACGCGCTACGTCGTCAAGGGAAAAGAAGGCTTCCCTGGAAGCTCGCGCAAAACCGTCCTTGTCGCCGTCATCTTCCGTTCCCCGAAAGATTGCTTCGCAAAATTCAGAGGAAGTGAACGCCACCAAAGGAATGGAAGGTGGCATGATGGAGGGTGATCTCGCAGAAGAGGAGCGGCGCCTCGCAGAGGGCGACACAAGACTTGCGATGCGGCTGCTGATGCAGCACCATTTTCTTTATCAACACAACATGCGGCGACCGGAGGAGCAGCGCATAGAAGAAGAACGGCAGATGCTTCGGAAAAAGCATCAGGCGCGCATGGAGCGCATCGAGCAGAAGACACGGAATTCGATTGGGCTTGGATCTGAGGTTTCCGTCGATGGCATCTTGCCGCTTTACAGGCGGTCTAAAGGGTCTCCTACAACGGCGTCAGCGTCGAGGTCACCATCCCCATGGATGCGCCTCAACCCGGTGGAGGCGGAGGCCGTAGGTAAGGGCATCGATGATGATGAACATCAGGAGCACATGGGTGTGTGTTTGATGACACCCGACATGTCTATCTACAGCGCAGAGCACGATGAGCGCATTCGAAGTGTGGAAGTGCTAGAGGACGAGCAGAAGCGTCGCCGTGAGGAGCTACAAAGCGGCGATGCAACCAAAAAGTTGTGGTCGGCTGAGGAGCTGGAGCATGGAGGTGGATTGACCCCACAACGGGTGATTCAGAGTCAGTTGCTTGAAGACGAGGATCAGGACTTTGCGGTGGAGGCGTATGCTGACTCTTATGAGGAATGAGCAGTTTGCATCTCCAGAGTCTCAAGAGGTTTTGCTGCTTCGAAGCAATGGTGAAACACGATGGAGTTTTTTTTTTTTTTTGGTTTGTTTGTTTGTTTGAGAAGGGGGTGGCGTGTGTGAGTTGCAGAATTTGGTCGGGCTGTCCGCCCCCTTTTCTTTCTTTATTAGTCTTTTTCTTTTCTTCTGTTTTTTTTTTTTTGGCTTCATTTCTTTCTATTCGTCTTCGTCCTGAACTGGTGGAAGAGGTATTAAAGGGGGAGAGGGCCTGACTGAAGCTAGTGTTTTGCTTGATGCAGCGACAGCGTTCCGTACAGACAATTGCTAGCCCGGCGCTGACGCAACGCGAGGTGGAGTTCGCCAAGGCAGCGTGGTCGGCTGGATTGCGGCCTGATCAACGCAAGGCGCAGCAGCTGCGCGAGGTGGTGATTAATTTTCCGCTTCTGTCGCGTGACGTGTCATATGTGCACTGTGGTGGTACGGTCGTGACTGCTGCAGTGTCATGCGAGTTGGTGGATCCACATCCACATCGTCCCAAACATGGGTTAATGGAGTTTTCTGTGCGACAGCTACACACCGAACGTGACGACGCTTCAAAAGGAGCAGATTTAAAGAAGTTGGCTTCATTTCTCGAGAGACTTATCAAAGTGGGTGGCGTTGTGGACATGGAGAGTCTTTGTGTGTTGCCGGGGAAGCGTGTGTGGAGTATCAGCATTGACATCACGGTGCTAAATGACGAGGGAAATACCACTGACGCGGCGGTGTGGGCCGCCATGGCAGCTCTACTCCACTACCGAAGGCCAGAGCTCACCATCCGCGGCAACTCCATTACTGTCCACCCGGCTCACGAGCGGGACCCCGTGCCGCTTTCTGTACACCACACACCATTGTCCTTTACTTTTGCCATCACGATGTCATTTAGTGAGCGTCAAAAAAAGCATCGTAGAGCGAAGAACAACGACAATAACGCACCTTCCTCCAACACGGCGCTCGATGTCGTGGTGGATCCAACTGTGACCGAGGCTTTAGCGGCAGCATCCTCTGCTGTAGTCGCAATTAACGCGGAGGGACAAGTGTGCGCGGTGCTGAAGTCGGAGGGATGTTGTATTGGAGCGGCAGAGTTGAACCAATGCATCACGACAGCCTCCGAGCTCGCACCCTGCGTTTTAGACCTTATTCGAGCAGCCATGACTGCGCACGATGCGAAGCGCCAAGAGGCTCTAAAGGGGCAGTTCCTGTGGGCACAGAAGCGCGCTGGCGTTGGTATGGCGGATGCAGAAGCCCAGAAGAAGATGAAAAAGGAGGTCTGAGTGAAGGTGCAGATGGATGATGATCATGATGAACGAAAGAAAACGAGAGGCGATAAGTTGGGGAGAATAGAGGGTGAGGTTTGAAAAGGGCACACACTAATGAGGACACAGAGTGGGATGTGCGCTTCTCCCCCCAGGAGATGAGAGAGAGCAACAACAACAACAACAAAGGGGGTGTATGCGAAACGATAACAGAAGTCTCAATTGAATCAACACAGGGGTCTCTCTCTTTTCTTCATAAAAGAGAGGCAGGGAGCGACTCTGAGTGTTTGAGAAAAAGAAGAAGCTGCGTGTGCATCTGTGTGTCATAAAAAATTTTTTATTTGCTGTACTGCTTCTCGTGCTACTCTTCTTCTCCTATGCACTTGGGACAAGAACTCGTAGTGCAGACACTTTTGAAGGTTGTTCCTCTAGAAATGGATACCTGCCCTCTTCCCGATGAGGAGCTGGGCACCTCACAGGTGTTGTGGTCACCCGATCTGGAGGCACGCTGGCGCCAGCTGCGGCGACACATAACACCTTTTGAGAGAGATCGGGTAGCGTACCACTCCGCAAAGTATCAGAAACCTGTATTTGTTTTCATGAACCCCGTCGCTTGGCGCCGTCTGGTTGAAAAGCAGGGTGCCTATCGCTCTGTAGATTTAATGCTCATGCTGGGCTTTGCACCAGCCCCAGAAGCCCCTGTCAACATTGCCGAGTGGGTAGAACGGGAGGCGGCGGCTGCCAGTCTACGTGGACTTACAGCTGGTGCCATCACCGCCTGCGGCAGTGGTAGTGGTGGAGGTGTTGCTCCTGGGCGACGATCCTTTGCCGTTCCGCTAGGTCCTGGAGAGGAACTACGCTCAGGTGGCGGAGTCCGCTTCTGGGTTCTCAACCACGAAGACACGCGTTCCTCAATCTCCGGGTCCCCGGTGAGTCAATATATGTTGCCACGTCCTGTTGCTTTTGGTCTACGTGCTAGTAGTCCTGCAGGGCTGGCGGCGCCATATACCCAGGTTTCAGCGGCAATGTCCTCTGTCATTGGGATGCGTCCCGATGCGGATGGTGCTGCTGCACGCATACGCAATCTTGAGGCGGAGGTGAAGGAGTTGACTCGGCAGATACGTATTCTAAAATCACGCGAGTCGGAACGTGATGTGAGTGTGGCGTCAGATGTGGCGTCGCAGCACGAGATGCCACAGCCGCACATTGTGTGCTCAGACCGCCTTTTCATCGCCTCTACAAACTGCCACGCACTTGTCTGTCTACCGGTGAATTACCTCGATCCAGACTGTGCACCCTATGTCGTATCCCTCGGCACCTCCACTGGGCGCACACTTCTGGCCTGCACAATTGTTGAACACCGTTATGTCTTTTTTGTGGCCCCCCCGCGTCGCCGTGGTTCACTTCCCGTGGTGCTGCTCTGCACAAGAGAAGGAACACTGCGGCCATATGCCAAGGCGGTGTGGTTGGAGTACAAACCGCAGGACCCTCCCAACACGCTGACACACCACGCAGTAAATCAGCTGTTGCAGGAGATTCCGTTGCCTTCCTCCTCCACTGCTGTTGAACCAAATCCCAGTGAGATGGAGCAGGTAAAGAGTGAGAGTGGTTTCGAGGACGACAACACATTCTGTGACACAGACACTGCTGTTAGCACATCAGACCACGGGCTCGAAGCGGAGCCACGCTTGCCGCTCACAAAAGAGATGCTGGAGCTCATACCGAATGGTGTCATCACAGGACTCTGTGAACGGCGTGTGACAGCTGAGGGTTGCGCCCATGCAAACGATGGAACACCGAGTGGTGGAGGAAGCGAAAGCTCATTAGGTGGTGTCGAGCGTGAGGATCCTGCACCAGCAGTTCGGTTGTGGAATGGCCATCGTGAAAAGAAACACAATAGCACCACTATGAGCACTGGTCACCCGACAAGCTACCAGCGTGGGCAACAAAGTGGATACTCGGACGAGGAAACAACACAGCATGCCTACAACTGTACAACCAACCGCACTGAGCTAAGCAGCTCCACCGTGACGTCGGTGACGAGCCTTGATAGTGCGGCGCCTGGTGGCGTGCCTGCATCCGTGAGCATCATGGCATGCAGGGGTTGGGTTCGACGGCGCCTGCTGCATGGAACCCCAGCGAGCAGCCACCGCCGTAGCATTGCGGCACGCACAAACTCGTTCTCCGCCACCGTGACGGTGTCTGATGATCAAATAAACAGTGGGGAACTTCCGCCATCTCAAACCAGGAGATCATCCGCGGCATCCCGCTAGATGGAGACGAGGGGGAGGGTGAACAACTGAACGAGAATGAAGGCACGTGTGAAGAAAGGGGTTGGAGGTGACAAATAAGAGATGGTCCCCAATGGGAATTGGGGAAAAACTGAGGAGAAAGTGCCTCCTCCCCCCCCCCCAAAAAAAAAAAAAAAAAAAAAAAGAGAGAACATTCTGTTTCGCCTGGAAGAGAAAAAAAAGAGCCGACAAACAACAACATCAACAAAAATTCAATGAATCTCGAAAGAAACGGCTGCAGAGGAGCATCATCTGCCCTCACATAATTACAACCAAAAACCAAATTCAACAATTTTCTTCCGTTGCTGTCTTCGCCTCTTTGCTTTTATCACTCATACACACACATACATACATATATATATATATATATATATATATATATATATTGTTTTCGCGCGTGTTCTCTTCCTCTTCTGGATCTGTTTTTCTTGCTGTTGGCTTACCACCCTGCCCATCCCTCGCACTCTCCATCTTCTTTTCTTCTGAACAGCCTCATTGGGGAAGACGCAGGTGTGTTTTCTCCCCTTTCCTCCTTCCCCCCCCCTGATACACACCCATCACAAACAGGATAGCAAATAAAAAAAATAACAGTAGCCAACTAATCATTTCCTAAAACAGGAAGAGTAGATTTTTTGATATACGAAATGCTGGTAACGCGACAGATCATTCCATCCTCTGTAGCGCATATTGTGTGCCCACTCCTCCTCGAGGACGGCAGTACTGTGGTTCTCGCTGCTGTTGCTTCTTCACTTCACGTGCGGCTCCCAGTCTGGGAAGTAAATGATGTGGGCAAAATGTGCTGTACTTTTCTCACAGCAGTGGATGAACTGCAACTTGGAACAGTTGCCACTTCTGTTGTGTCGTGTGCACATCAATGCTTTGTTGTTCTAACGCAAGACAACACAATAGTGGTCGGTCGATATCAGACAAACCTGCCAGCACCGCGTGGCTCATGGTTGGCCAATGACGCGCTCCACCACAATAATGCATGGATTATTCTGTACCGTGGAAAGTTTTCAACTATAAGCCCTGGAAACCGCTCAATACCGATTGAACGACCACTGCTTGCTTGTGGTGCGCGGGGGACTATTGTACATTGTGTCATTGTACGCGGACGAAGACACACGATAAGCATTGATATTCCAGAGAGTGCGCCAGATGCGTTTTTCCGAGAGAAATGGGTTTTCGACATTCCTCAGAGTATGGGGATGTATTCGTTCGGTGTTGCCCCGTTTAGGCGTGATGTGGTTGAACAGTCTGATGAGGATATGCTGATGCACTGTACAGTCACGGAACTGGCTGAGCGAAAGCGTCTGCAGCGCCCACCAGAAGCTGCTCTTCCATGTGGCAATTCACCTGTTGGTGTGTCAGTGGTGACTAGCATCTTAGATAATCTCTTCCTCTCGTTGGCACTCATGCCGGTGACATCTCACCAGCGAAAAGACAACTTTGTGTTTGTATCCGCTATCTGCCCCTCAATTAATGTTTATGAGGCGTTTCACACATCTTTTTCTGGAGACGCGCGGACAACTCTTTGCGTCAGTGGTTCTCCATATTTCGTGTTGACCATACCGTGTCGCGTACTGGTGTTCTCGCGTGTAGTGAATATGCATATGCTGTCCGTCTTTGGAATCAGCGCTGCTCCACTGATCAACATGGCCGATGTAGTGAGCAATTTTGGGATGATGCGTCTCGCACGAAGCTCGCGGCATCCGCTTGCTGGTGTGGTGCTGCAGCGACGAGGTGTGGGGGAGATTCTGTGGTTGCTTCTCGAGAATGGTCTCCTGACGGAGGTGCCAATAGGTGGGTTCCACTCGTGTGATAGTGTTCCGGTGGTGTGTGACGCTCCAAACATACAGTCGGGTGACTGCGAAGACGGCGAATGGCTGATTTCTTGCATTAGTGGGTTGCCTCCAAATTTCTGCGGCGTCTCGCTCATACCATTTCAGTACGAGAGGTCACATTTTCAGCCCTATGCGCTGACCGAGCGCTATGCTCTACTAAGCAACGCCATGTCTGATACTTACGTTGTCGACTTGGTTGAGCGACGCGTTGTTGGCGGGTTGCTGTCACATGGCGCTATGACGTGTGCATGCAGCGGCCCTGGCATGGATATAATTGTTTCATACACGAACGGCATGTTACAACGCCTTTCACCAGGTCTGGACTCACCCATGCGAGTTTGTGCCGCATTTGCTGGTGTTAATCAGATGTTCCCCTTACCGCATATGGACACAATACAGTCAACAGTTTTGACTTTCCACTTTTTGGTCACCACCACCACACGAACTGCCATTATGCGGGGGAAGATGGGGCATTTCGAGGAGTTACATAAGGCGGATATTTTTGTTCTTGACGAGCCGACCCTTGCATTGTACTCAGCAGCGTCGGCTGCACCGACAGTTGAAAAAGAGGAAGTGAATAACAAAGAATCGGCAGTTATAGCAACGTCATCACCCGCTTCGTCAGCGCTATTAACGCTTTCATTATTGATGAAACCGTCATTCTCCTTTATTCAATGTACACCCACGTGTATTAACGTATCAGGGGCTCGTACGGCACTAAAAGATTTAATTCCAGGATTCGATGAGGCTACACACGCCTGTTTTAGCTGGGATGACGGCAAGTTACTTGCCATTGCGGATGGTCGGCACGTGGGAATATTTAGCATCACGTGGAACGGGTCTCTGCAGCTCATGCTGTTGGAGAGTCTCCCAGGCGATGTATCACATTTGGCCGCCTGGGCCATGAATGGCTCTTGTAAACAGAAGAAAAAATGGGCTGTGGCGGCGTGTTTGTGGTCATACGAGATTGTAGTGTGGCATCTGGAGTGCGCCAGTGAGGCTGCACTTCGCTACGTGGTTCCAATAAACTCCATTGTCTTTTCAAGTTTCCCGTTGGGGAGGTGCAGGGAGGAGAGTGGAGAGAATGTGTGCAGTGGCGGCGTTGGCCTGGTACTCATGGACCGCACGTCTATGGCTCTCCATTTTTCTACGGAAGGTGAACCGCCTGTCATCGCCGCATTTGAAGATGTCGACGGTAGAGTCTTTCTTGCGGATTGTTGCTTACCCGTAACTGTGCTTGGCGGGGTGGTTGCTGACCATCACTTCAACCTCCTGGCAGTACGTGGCGCGAATATCGAGCTTCTGCTGACAGCATCTACAGGTGCTCTCGAGGAGCAGCTCTCTGTTGCGTTGTCCTCGAATAGTGGCATTCCTGGAGATGACTGCAGCGGCGTATTTCTACCCCGCAGCGGTTTCCTGCTCTACTCCCCCGCTGCCTCTATTTACCTAATGCTGCTATCGGACGGCGCAAACATCGCTCTTTGGTCTTTCCCTGAGTTGCTTCCGCCACCAGCTACAAATGCGATGGTAGCACGTCGCCGGGGTGCTCTGCAGCGTGGTTCTGTAGTTTACAAAGTAATGCATGCACTGCAGCTTCCATCCGTCTCCAACCACGACCACAGTCTGACAAAGGCTGTTTACCTGCCCTTTACAAACACAATTATTGCATTAACAGACAGAGGTGATGATGTTTCAATTGTCAATACTATCGACGCAGAGACATTCCGTGTGATCGACGGCCTTCCAATGACGGTGCGGGAGATTCCGACATGCGTCGAGATACTTCATGCAGATGGGGCAGACCTTGTCGTCATTGGCACAGCGCTTCTTTCCTTTGGGAATGTGGGCAACCCAATGGCCGGACGGTTGTTGGTGACACACGCACGACCTCTTCGTGTCTCTGCTGCGGTGTGCATCGTTACTGGTGGAGCGGTGGACGTGTCGGTACAGG
Source organism: Trypanosoma platydactyli (assembly GCA_030849675.1). Classification (NCBI taxonomy): domain Eukaryota; phylum Euglenozoa; class Kinetoplastea; order Trypanosomatida; family Trypanosomatidae; genus Trypanosoma; species Trypanosoma platydactyli. The sequence continues at coordinate 43,670 of JASANU010000798.1, read as the reverse complement.
GGCGCGGTGATGAGCACCTTATTGCGGTGGCTAGCCTAGACAACGTGCTTGTGTACCGTCTCGCTGGATTTTCCCTTTCGCTTGTCTGCTGCTCTCCGACTAAATCTCCCTGCACGACCGTTGCACTACGCTACCCATTTATTTCATGCGGATTGCAGTCATGGGGAACACAGTACATGCAGCTTCTCCCAGAGGGTGGGGATACGGACAGCGCCTTGGAGCGGGATTTCTTTTCTACCGCTTCTGAAGAATATGAACTAGACAACACTGAAATGTACAACGTCAGCATGGGTACAGAATGTGTCACACCACGCCGAGGTGAAAAAAATCCTTGGCCGCGGTGGCGTGGGGTTTCCTTCAGTCTCAAACCGTGTGCCTTGGAGCCTACAGCATTCGCTGACGTTCATTCTCAGGTCATCTACGGTGACAAGGTTGCGCGGGTTGATAGCGGGGGTAATATCATTATTGTTGCTTTCAAGAGCCCATCGCAGCCCTTGACTGACAACATGACGGCGACACGGGTTGTGGGTGTTGAGGGTGGCTACAACAGCGTTCTCACCCACTGCCTGCGCCTGCCATCGTGTCCGCTTCGGATACAAGTAAGCGAAGGGGTCCAGGTACCGTGGCGACACCGAAAGACTCCTTTTGTAAGTTGGTGTGAACATTCCTCCGCGTTGCGTCTTGTGGGGCCGACGCTTCTGCTGCCGTGCACAGATGGAAGCTTGCACTCCATAGGGGTAATTCCACATGCTTTTGCGAGTCCTTTGTTGCGCCTGGAGCAGCGCATCACCGAACTGTACGATGTCACTCTATCAGTGTCACGGTTGAACCTTGCGAGGGAGGGGGGCGGAGGAAAAATGCGACGGACGTATCACTCCATCAGTTTCGAGTCGGAGAGTGCCATGCAGACTGCGACACGTCTTCTGCGGAAGCAGTCTTTTCTGCGGGCTGAGGCAATCGAGGAATACTTTATGTTGTCATTTCTCTCGGAGATGCCTGACCCTTCGCTCACGGCGCAGGATCGCGCATTGGTTGATGGAAAAAAGCGACTGCTGGACGAGCATCTTGCGCACATCTGGGAGGAGTACGGTGGAGAGTTGCAGGATGTAGACATCGCGGACCTGCTGCATCTCTGGTAGCATGGGAGTGACGAAGCAGGTGGAGGAGGGCTTGTGGGAACCAAAGGGGCCCTCTTTCCTTTTCTCTCCGTTCTTTGCCCCCACCCCCCCTTTTTTTTTTGTTGTTGTTGTTTTCTTTGCGGTATATGTGCTTCTTGTCTTTCTGACTCTACTGCATTCTCACGTAAAGAATGCGCCTATTCCCAAGCATCTGTTCTTGTTTTCGCGGGATCCCCCGCTGCTCCTCCTGCTGTTTACGGCCCGGAGCTCTTTTTTTTTTTTTCCCCTTGTTGTCGCTTTTCACTCGCTTCCATTTTTCTTTTCCCGCTGTCTCCGCCACCCTCATTTTACCATCCGCGGTAGTTTGTACTTGTCGAGGGTATTTGGAAGAAAACCAAAAGAAAAAAAAAACGTTTGCACGTTTGTCTACAGTATCTCGCTTGCGAGAAAAAAAAAGGAAAGACAGAAATTCAAGGAAAAAAAAAAGGACCTGAGGGAAGAGAGAAAGGAGGAGAAGAAGAAGGTGTTATACGCGACACACGGAGAGAGAGTGAGAGTCAGGGAGCAACAGGAAGGCAGAGACATAGGAGGGAGAATTGGGGGTTTGTTTGTGTGCGTGAGTGTCGACCGCACCCAGTGCTCACACACGAGACCAACAAGAACCACCACAACCAAACGAGGTGCGCTGTGGCGCAACATCTGCAGCGCCTAACCCGAGGAAGAGGACACAAGAAAAGTCTCTCTGCGTGTGAGTGGAAGTGGAGTGGTGTGAAGCAAAGGTCGAAGAAAGCGGGGCTGTGTGTGGTCTGTTGAGGGTCGACGCGCGCACACATAGGAGCGCATATATATCCTTCTTAAGTGTGAGGCGATCGGTGAGAAATTAAGGGCACGCAAGTCTAACTGGGGTTGAACTTTTTAAAGGTTCCCCTGCTGCTGTCGTTGTTGCTTTCACTTTTTATTTTCCTGCTCTTGGGATCGGGGGTGGAGGCGAAGAAACGAGTTGCGGAACGCGGAATCGAGTCGCAAAGGTGAGAGGAGGCACCATCAAGGACTGGGAGCACTGAGGTTTGTGGAGGACAAGCACCGTATTGACGCCACCGACACCACCACTAGGAGTGTTGCTGTTGCTGCATCTGAAACGTTGAATCTGACACCCTGGTGTGCGGAGAGACAATTGCACGCGCTTTATTTTATTTTAGCTGAATACCAAATATATATATATATATATATATGAACCCACCGAGTGCCATTCTGGCGCAGCTGAGCGCCCTAAAACTAAGCAATGGGGCGCGTGTTGGGGATCCAATCTTGCGTACCGTCAACACCCCCACTGATGTAGCAAGTTCTTTGAATGCTCTTATCAAAGGGCCGTGGCAGTTTGACGTCACACCACTTCAAGAGGGTACACTAAAGAAGGCTGGGCGGGATAACAATAGAAGGGATGGGGATGATAGTCTGGCATTCACCGCAGTCGGCGGAAGCAATGCTGCTACTGTGACCACAACGCTGACAACGACAACGGATACTTCCATTGCCGCCACAAGTAGTGCCACTAATTACGACGAACCAAAGCTTTTGAAAAACAACTCTGGTGGTAGTGGGGGCGTTAGACCATCTCGTCTTCTGCGCCCTACGCCACGTTCACAACAAAACCCTGAGGAGTCGCATGACAATGACTTAGGCAAGACAACACCATCAACCGTAACACCGCCGGCGCCGGCATCCTCCACATTGGAGCAACTTCTCCGGGCACTTCCTTCTACCACTATTGCTACTGTGCGAGAGGCATCTCCAGCACTGCCGCCGGTGACAATAGCGCTTAGCAATGATGGGCCGGAGGCTCTGCGTCTGGTGACGGTGGTTTCAGGTGACGCAGCGAACCCCCAATTACTCACCCCTATAGACAATTTCAATGCGCAGAAACCCATTATTCGGATTGCATCTCCATGCGAGCACCGATACATCATTGTCGGCGATGTTCACGGCTGCCCTGAGCAGCTTGAAGAACTGATGTTTCAAGTGAATTACCAAAAAGATAAGGACGTTCTGATTTTAGCCGGTGATTTGGTCAATAAGGGGCCCGATTCGATAGGATCTGTTCGACTTGCACAGAAACTTGGTGCCATTGGGGTCCTCGGAAACCACGACCGTACCCTTCTATCTTGTATTGCGCGCTGCCGAAAGGCGAAACTTACCCCACAGGATGAAATGGATCCCGTTATGCAACTCGCAAGCGTTTTTCCCAAGGAGTGCGAAGATTACTTGCGGTCACTACCGCACGTGTTGCGAATTCCAAAATATAATGTCTTAGTGGTTCACGCAGGATTGAACCCTAGTTACTCCGTCGAAAACCAGGATGTTTTCGAGATTATGCATGTGCGACGACTGGATAAGATCAGTAGTGATGACAAGAAACAGTTGCTTTCCAAACCCAGATGGAAAGCTGTAATGAAAGGCAATCGTGGGGAGCCATGGGCTGAATGGTGGAAGGGCCCAGAATTTGTTGTTTTTGGCCACGACGCCCGGTCCGGCCTGCAGGAGCTTCCCTTTGCTTGCGGCATCGACACCGGCTGTGTATACGGCCACCGGCTGACATGCATTGTGTACGGCCCTGAAAGCCCAAAAGGCAAGCTCTTCTCAGTACCTGGTCTTCCGAATTTCACAAATGAGACGAAAGGACTTCCACCGCCCGCCGCCCATGTGTATGAGCAGTACGCGGAAGAACTCGAGAAGCAGATTTTTCGACCAACACCGCGCGCAACGCCACCAATAGCTTCGAATGGCAACAAACCGACATTTCTCTCCGCCCCTCCTGTACCATCACCGAAGACAGCATGCACCCCGGGGTCTGGTGTTGTTGTCGGCGGGCCCAGCACTGAAAGTTGCAGTTTCAATTCTCACATGTTGGAGCAGGCTACACTCTTATCCTTAGGCAACTCAGGGGAGCTGCGCGCCATCAGAACGCTTATGAGTCTCCCGATGTATGAAACTGCATGGCTTTCCATGTTGAACAGGTGCACCGAGGATTGTGTCAACACATTTTGGATTCCATTTGTTCGGGGGATCTTGAACGGACTGCTGAAAATTCAGGCGGGGGACGCGATGGACTACGCCGATGAGGTGCTCCAGCTTGTACTGGAGGCGTGCGATGAGATAGATGTAGTCCGCGTGAAGGTTTCCTCGCAGCTGCAGTCGCTGATGGCGCGTGAAGAAGCAGGTGTCTTTTCCGTTCAGAAGGCCACCTCGAAGTTTCTGCGGCTTGTCGCGCTTATGCCAACGAGGGTAGGGGAAAGCACAGTGATGGGGGACGCCATTGTTAGAGGGGGAGTGGGACGCGGAGACAAGACGACAGAAGAGGGTATTAGTGTTAGGAAAAAAGATTAAAAAGAAAAAAAAAAAGTGGGGTGCAGTGAAGGGAGAAAAGAGCTTGACACGACGAACAGACAGACAATCAAGTGAGACTGCGCTGTGAGCTCTGCAGTTGTGTGTTGCGTACGCGGATGCAGCCATTTTTCTGTTGGCATTGTCGCTGATGCACCCCTAACGAACCAGCGCATACACAGTGTATCTCCTATTCATCTACACACTCATTCTTCCTACTTTTTCTCCTCCATATATATATATATATATATATATATATATATGCATGTTTGTAATGTCTTCTAGGGGACTTTGATACTGCATTTTATTTGCTTTGTGCGTACACATCTTTACATTTACCTGTTGCTGTATTTGCCCCCTTTGGCTTCGTTTTTGACCGTGTGCAAACACATGCTAAAAAAACGGGGAAGATGATAATTCCATTCTTTCTGCATCAGCGACTGAAACGTACGCACACGCATACATCTGCACACACACACAGATACATATATATATATATATATATATATATATATATATGTATCTGTGTGTGTCTGTAGATGTATGCGTGTTTAAGAGTTTCTGCAAGCAACAGGTTGAGTGGTGCTTGACTATCCTACACATACGACAAACAGTTGTGAGTAGATGGCGCAAGCTCACGTATGGTGACAATGTGCAAGACAGAGAACGGGTGGGTGACACACATGTACCGCACACCCACACTCTTATATATGAGGAGATCAATAGATACGTAGGGAGAGGGGTTGGGAGATAAGAAGCAGCAGCAGGGGCAGGAATGTGGGAGAGGGAGGAGCGACGATGCGCGTGGGGGATTCTGTAGTAGATGGTGGGAGACATTTTTTTTTGTTTCTCTGTGAGAGGAAAAAAAAAAAGAAACAGGGAGGTGGAGGGTGTGTGTGTGTGTGTGCGTTACTCTATTCGCTACGATGGTGCGTTCGGCTCCAAGCCCGCCCCGTCTCTCTTCTTCGCTGTTGAATCACTTCGCTTTTTAAAAAAAAATTATTTGGTTGTTGCCGCTCTCGTCTTCTCTTTTTTTTTTTGTACTTCTGTCGTTTCGGTTCCCTCCAACCCTCCCCCCTTTTGTCTTGCCCCCCCCCCTCCTCTCCGTCTGCACATCCTGCCATTCCATACGTTGAGTGCCTCGTGCATGTCGGTGCATGTGTTTCTGAGCTTTTGTCTGCATGACCCCAATTTTTTTTTTTTGTTTGTTTCTTTCGTGTTTCTCTTATGTGTGTGTGTGTGTGTGTGACTTCCCCTCTTCTTTTCTGCTTTCCTTTTCTCGTTTCCGCACTGGGTAGTTTGGTGCATCCGTTTCTATGCTTTGTTTCATTCTCTTTTCCTTTCCTGTCTCTTTCCTTCTGTTTTTTTTTTCTTCCTTTTTTTTTATTATTTTGGTTGTAATTGCTGCTACTGCTGTTGTTTGTGCATGTCCCATGAGGACACAGAGTCTTGCTCACATGTAGATACACGCAAACAAGCGTGCATGTACGCATGCAAATATGACGATGATGAAGAGGAAGAGGAGTGGGACAAAGACGGCAACCGCAACAGCTACGATAACCGCAATCCAAAGAAGAAGAGAGGGGAGGGGGGGGGGATAACACCATCACCCCCGCCGAAATGGGATATGTGGAGTTGAACGACTGATACAGAAAGTTGGATTGTCTTTCTTTTTGTTTCTTCCTTTTTGATCCCCCCTTTTTTCTCTCTTTCTGTATGTGTCCGTGTGTGTGTGATAAGGAAAACATGATGAGAAGGGGAATTGTGTAAGAGTTATCCGTTATTTTCATTGCAGGGTCTGCAGCACCTTTCCCCATCCACGTCCGTTCATGTACGTCAGCAGTTATATATATATATATATATATATAGATGGGTGTATGCGGGTGTGTGCGTTGGTTTCCCCTTGTTTTTTTTTCTTTTTCGTATTCTTCTTTCCCCTCTGGGATGGGAGAGGAGTGTTTTCTGCCGTTTCTCATGCGCTGGCGCATTGTTATCATCGTCCCCGCCTGCTGCTGTTTCGAGGTCGCTGAGGCTTTGCGCCGGCCTTTTCTCGGCGGCGGGGCGGTGCAGTCGAAAGTGCGGGCGGGGCGGCGGCGGCGAGAAGCGACGAGAAGTGAGTAGTCGAGTGACGAGGAGGCGGACCAGGCGGCGAAAGCAACTGGCGGCGATGGTCGGTGTGGAGCCGAATCCCCTTCCCATACAAAACGCAAGCAAACAAAAAAAAAAAAGAAAAACAACAACAACAACAAAAAAAAATGAAAATGATAACAAAAATGAGAAAAAAAAAGAAAAAGAGATCACATGAAATAAAAATGTATCGACAGGATGGGTGCCTGCTGCCCGTTTTCGCTCGCAACACATGTGCATGTGTGTTCATGTTTGCACATGGACCCCGGACAGCACGGCATGAGTCTAATTGAAGTGGTGCGTGTAAACCTGCGATACGAAATGGTGAGTGGATGCATGAATGCTGTGGAAAGGGTGTCCCGTCTGCAAAATATTACGAGTCAGCACCTCTCTGTTTGTTTGTTTGTTTCTCTGCGCATGCGGAGAGTAAATGCGGGAGATGTGGAGGGAGCAAGAGCGTTAATTACATGACGATCATTGTTAGTATCATTGCTTTTTCTTGTCATTATTGTGATGAAACGGCGCGAGCGGTGATAGTAATGATAATAATGATGTCACGCGTGCAGAATACGAGAGGGGGGTGGTGGTGGGAAGAGATCAAGAGGAGGATGGCGGAGAAAGTAGAGGTCCACATGCGGACCACCAGAACGCCGATCCAAATAAACCGAAGAAATGAACAGTGTGGTGTGTGAGGAGTGTCTGGAGGGGGTAGACGGCAGAGAGACGCCTGGAGAAAGTATGGAGGGAGAGAGAGCACGCATACATACATATGTATATATCTGTGCACTGTGGACAGGGATGGGAGGCATGGGGAAAATTGAACTGTGTGCAGTTTGCACTGCCACTTCACCTGTTATTATTCTTATTCTTATTATTATCATCGTCTTTTTTTCTTTTTTGTTTGTTTGTTTCTCCCTGCTCCCCTCCTTCACCTCCTTTGCAGACGGCGTCGTGCAGCGCTTGATGACTGCGTCATCTTTATATTTATATGTATGTGTGTGCGAGCATGTGGAGACGGAGTGAGAGTGCACGCGTCGATGTCCTGCGCAGCGGCGTTTCGAATGGGCACAGCGATGGAAATGAAAATGAAGAAGAAAAAAAAAAAACAACAGTAGAAGAATGAGGCGATGAAACGACGTGTGGAGGTTTTTTTTTTTTTGTTTTCTTCCGTTTGTTGTTGTTTCGGTTTTTTTTTTTTTGTCTATCGTTTCGTGTGCGCTGCGGTGCACTTCAACGACGTTCTTCTCACCCCAACCCGCTGGACGACGTGATGAGCGCCACACCAGCAGCCGTCGCATGGGGGCCAAACGGCAGAAGAACCGAAAAAAAAAAAAAAGAGAAAAAAAACCGATGAGTCGCGGCAGTGACGGCGAGGGCGAGACAAACACGAACGTCAAAGACAAACAAACGCACGCAGTGGGCTGACGACGGCAACGCGAAGAGGGGGGGGGCGGTCTGCGTTGGTGCGTGCCTGGCATGTACGACTTCCTCTACTGTCTCACGGAGTGATGGGCACACCGCTATGCCGTTTTTTTTTTTTTTTTGTTCTTTTAAAATTTACTATCGACCCTCTTGTCTCTGCACCCGCAACCCCGTTTGTTTGTGTCTGTAACGCCGAGTTGCAGGGAGGGCAGGGAACTGGAAAGTGAATGTGGACGTAAAATGAAGGGAAGAGTATTAAAAAGCAGGAGGGGAGAATTTCAACAGATCATCAATCAATCAATGAACAAAACACCCCCTAAGAAAAAAAAAAAGAGGAACCCAAAGCAACTGAAACAATCCCGAAAAGGAAGAGGTAAATAAACAAACGGACGTGATTTCTATCCACGCGATGCCCACTTGCATCTGCATATGTCTGTCCCTGCCTGCGTGTGTGTACGTGGGCGTTGATGGCGCTGGTGGGACAATCGGCGGAAGACCGCGCAGCTGCTGCTTCTTGTTGCTGTCGACCCTTTCCGCGTTTGCTCGCACCGTTTTTCTTTTTTTCTTTTTCTCTACCGTTCGAAATATGCTTGGTTGTAATTTCTTTGGATAAACCGCCCTTTGTTTTTTTGTTTTCTTTTTGTTTTGTGTGTGTTGTTACTGCCTCCTCCTGCACTGGCGTCGGAGGTGGTTGCGTGACTGCCAGGGGAAAAAACAGTCAGCTGGAGGGCGGGGAGCGCTGAAGATGACACGAAACCAACAGGACGCAGAGGCTATATAAAAAATAAAGTGAGTAAATAAACGCGCGGACACCAGAAGAACCAAAAGCTGCTGCTGCTGTTGTTGTGTCGCACGCACCTATATAAATAATTAAATAAATATATATATATATATATATATATATATATATATATATGCATGTATTGTCCTTGGTGCGTTTTTTCACTGTCTCTGCCTGCGTGTGTATTAACGGGTGGTGGGGTGATGTTCATGGGGATAGAAGCGAAAGAAAATTTAAAAAAAAATCATAAGAAATATGAGATGAAAGTATAAAGGGGGGTCTCTCTCACTCTGTGTGTGTTAACGTGTGGGATACTCGACTGTCACTGTTTGTTATTATTATTATGAATTGCTGTTATATGTAGGGGCGTTTCTCTCGTGGTCGCTTTCTTGACACCTTCCGCCATTCTTTTTTTTTTTTTTTTTGTCTGCTGCAAGTTTGGTTTTTCACGCACGTTACAAAGTGTGAACACCACTCATACCTGCAGATGACGGAAGTGGAAAAATTGCCGCTACCGGCGTGCTGCAACCGTCTTGTTGTTCTCGATGAGGTGACAGTGGCAGCATGTTGCCCGAAGGTCGTCTACTTTCAGAGTGTTGGCCGTCAACCGCAGCCGCAATCCCAGTCGTTGCCAACGTCCTCTTCCCCGGGAGAGGAGGTGGTGGTGATGACGCCCCCGAAACGCGTCGACTGCTGCGCCCCATGGCACTCTCCGGGTGCCCCACTGCAGGAGTGCGGTCTCTTTTACACTGTGGCAAACAAAGTTTTATTCTGCCGAAATGGTGCACAGGAGCCGCACAGAGACGTCCTGGAATTGCCTTCGAATCTCCGCCACGACGTTGAGGAGATGGAGGTGTTTTTCGGCACGATGCTCGTCTTGCGCAGTGCGGAGGAAATTCTTTGCTACGCCTTGGATCCTGCCACTGGGGTGGGGAAAAAGAAATTGCCGCTAATTGGCCGCGTCCAGCTTCCCTTTGATGCAAGCGAAACGGTGTCAGTGGTTATGAAAGGTTTCACCAAAGGTGGTGCTGAACGCTCAATTTCGGTTGTGGTGTACTGGAGGAAGGCCAAGTGCGTTCACGCCTTCCTTTTAGCTGTACGCTCCTCACATGTGACAGTGCAACGGCGAACATGCGACAACGGCCTTCCCATACCCACGAGGGAAGAGGAACTTCGGTCCTGCTCGTGCAATTGGCATCGGCGTGAGGTATTACTCATCTTTGATCGCGACGAGCACCAGGGCATCAGCACTAGGACGCTATCCCTAGACAGCATGGAGTGGGTGCCGTTCTCTATCACCCTCCCGCCACGCACAAGAAGTGTTGAACACATGCATACCGGTGCGACATGGGCGTTGGTTGAGTCATGTGATGGGGATTTGAAACTTCAGGGTTTCTTGGCGGGATGCGTGACACATGAGGTCGAGCTGCCGCGGCCCCGAGATGGTGGGAGCAGTGTGTTGTTGACCGCGCTCGGGTCCAGTGTTTACGTGCTTCTCGGAAACGTTATTTTTCTGGTGCGGGTGGACGCTGATGTCGGAGGTGAGCCAACGCTCTGTGATTGGGTGCATATGCAAGCTACGGTGGCCGCACCCTACGGCAAGGGGGGAAAGAAGCAACAGCAGCAGGAAATACAGGAAGTGGTGGAATTTGTGCGTTACGCTGCACCACGTAATCTCACCGCTATTGTTCGCGACTATTGCTATGTGTCATGCGCACCGAACGCCGTGGATGTATACCACCATGCCGTTCTTGATGCCATCGAGGTCCAAGATAACAACGGCAATGTAGACTGTTGCATTCCTCTCTTGCGGTACGTTGCAGTGGCACAGTCTCTACATCCTTCTACAATTTTGCGCGTGCTGCATGTACGCGACGCTTCTTTGCGTTTAAGCATCTCCGTACTGCTCGCGAAGAAGGTACCGCTGATGGCGGGTGGAGTGAGACGGCTCGAGTGGGGCCCACCAACGCGTGCCTTCTGTAAAAAGAGTGGACGTCTCCAGTCGAAGCTCTTTGCTGCAGCACTGTACGATACTGCTCTCACGGCTCTTTCGGCAGGAGCATTGGGTGCAGTTGAGCTTCTCTGTGCCGTTGCAGACGTTGTGATTGTGGCAACCCTCGGAAGCGAGAAACAACACGCAGGAGCGCTCATCATATCTCGGGATGAAGCAGAGGCAGAGGCGGCCATCGCCGAAGCTCTCGCGGTGCTAACATCATATGCACAATGGGCTTTAGCGACAGCTGCACCGTCGCTTGGCATCATCACAGCATATGTTGGGCCACCGCGTGACAGTGAAAGCTGCAGAAAAGAGGCAGCCATTCGCGATCGCGTTGCCCATGCTATCGTCACTTCGCGCAGCGTGCAGATCCAGGCCTTGCCTCTTGGAAGGCATTGACGAAGCTGTCGGGTGGTGTGGGGGCAGACGGATGGAGCCAGTGAGAAAAAGTAAGCGCTGGGCTGGGGGGTTAATCTCTCATTCCCCCCTCTGGTGCCCCGCTCAAATGGGTTAAGAAATAGCCGATAACATTACTAATTTCACCTCCTTTTTTCTTCTCTTGCCACCTGGCTTCTCCGGGTGGCACTGGGGGGATTTCTTTCATCTCCCTCGCTGCGCATGCATCGCACGCATATGACCAGGAGAAGACAAGAATAAATGCTGCTGCACTTGAAACTCTTTTTTTTTTTTCTTTCTTTCTTGTCATCATCTTCATGTTGCCGTCGTTTCAGCCATCAGGGCCACCATTGAAGGGTGTGGCTTGGTACTTGAATGAAATAAAAAAAAAAAAAAACGAAAACCAAAAAGGGGGAAGCATCAAGTTCAAAAGATAAAAGCAACCAAACTCAAGAGGGGGATAGAATTACTGATGTCTAAAGAACACAAGAATCAGAACTCAATGTCTTTCTCGTCTGCTCAGGGTGGGATACAAGTCTCTCCGCAAGAGGGCCATTATGTGAATTTCGATGTTGCAACCACGTATGTGATTCCATTTACTGTTCAGAATGTCACACACGAGATGTGTACGCTGCGTTTTACTTCTCCCACAAACCAACGTGTTTTTCGAATCAATACCACACCAGTGCGCCTTGCCGCAGGTCTCACACACGTGATTGAGGCGGAATTTTTCACGCACGTGCAGCAGGATTACCAGGACAGCTTTGTTATCTATACTGATAAGGGGTGCATCACAGTGCCGTTGGTGGCGAAGTGCTGCCCGAACCTTGAATTCTCCACCAAAGTGAATTTCGGACGTGTGGAGCGAAACCGCCAAGGGCTTTCCAAGGTACTACGCTTCACCAATCGTGGACGGAGGGAAGTGCAGGTGCGTGTGAACCCATCACCGGAGGCCGCTGCTGTAGTAAAGGTAAGCCCACCCTCCTGTGGGGTGCCCCCTCTTGGTGCCGCCCATGTGTACGTTGCACTGCAGTCTCTAGATATTGGCCATCATCGATGGCCCCTGCAGGTAACCGTCGAGGGCGAGGCGGCGCAGCGTACAGTGGAGGTAGAGGTAGATGTGACAGACTGCAAGGGCACACTGCGCGACCCGCGCACTGGTGAGGAGCTTCATCTCCTGGAATTCTTCAGGACATATGCTGGAACTAAGCGCACCATAAATGTTGATGTCTACAATGAGAGCGAGCAACCTGTGAGTTTTACGTTTCAGGTCGCCGCTGAATACGTACCGAGTGAAGGGGTGCCGTTTGATTTTGTTCCCAGACAGGGACGCCTTGGCCCACGTGAGGTAAAACATGTCACTGCGATTTTTTCGCCCCCTATTGTGCATTCGTCGGAGGGGTGGACCGTTTGTCGTGAGGAGCAGCAGGCTTCAAATAACACGTACGAATTGCTCTTCTCACTCCTCTTCGTGGAGACGGCGCACACGCACAACGTTCGCGTCACAGGGATCAGCACAACAACAGTGGGGTGGTTGTCGCACCCCGTTGTGGACTTTGGCCAGTGTCGTATGAACGACCACCGTGACGCGATGCTAAAGGTGCACAACGGCCACGAAAACCTTCCTCTTCATTTCGTCTTTCCGCGCGCCGCCCATTTCTCTATTGTTCCAGCCGAGGGAAAAGTGAGACCTGGAGGCACCTGCGATGTCCGATTGACATTTCATCCACGTCGTCTGGGTGTGTTTGAGGAGCGTCTTTCGGTTGTATTCAATAAGACACGGGATCACATATTAGCTCTTTCAGGCGTCGCCGTTTCAATTGCTTCAAAGCCAAAGATCATCGGAGGGGCCGATAAGCTTCCAGAAGACTTTGTGCGCACACTAAAGGAGGTTCAACCGGTGAAGGAGCCAAGATGTGCCATCCAAGAGTGTGCGGCGTACACCAAGGTGGATTCTGTCGACATGGGCATGATCCCCGCGGAAGGACTGGAACCGCCTCTCCCGGAGTTGCCAGTGGCCACCTACAGGACATCATCAACAAATGAATTCAAAATGATCCATGGGGTGGATCACCTCTCGCCTATCACACTGGATGCCAAGACACTTATACGGAAGGTGTTTAGGGAGGGGCCAAACAACGCGTCAGAGCGGCGTGACTGTCGGCGGGAGCTGCAGCCGATGGATTTGCTGCGCGTAGTTGCCCCTGTCAAGATTCTTGACTACGGGCGGGTGACAGTCGGTTCCAGATCAACCAAGACTTTTTTCCTCTACAATGGTACTAGTGCCGCAGTGCTGGCAGAGATGCCAAGGGAAGAGGCCCATGTATCCTTTGCACCACTTTCTCAAGTGATACCGGGTAGTCGTGCTGCAGCATTTGATGTGACCTTCTATTGCTCAGCAGTTCAGACATACCATCAGGTAGTGCAATTAACAATTAACGGTCGCCACATGCTACGCTTTACGCTGCAAGCGGATGTGGTACCGGTAGAGGTCTCCCTCTCACGTGATGATATAGTCTTGCAATTTACGGACTTTGGTGAGGATCCTGTGGCTCATGCCCCTTTAGTACTTTCTAATCACGGCAACAGCGATGCGTCCTATACATGGGTGTTGGCTAGCGGTAGCAATCATTTCTCCATCCTTCCAAAGAGTGGGGTAATTGCCTCAATGAGCAAGGTAACAGCGCAGGTGTCGTTTGATCCGCCGCATGGTATTTTGAGTACTGAAGCACGGGCGGAACTACACGTTCAAGGTGGAACATCGGTAAAGGTGCTAAACCTAAAGGGTGTTATTTCCCCTGCATTGTGCGTCTGGGGCACTGTGTCTACCACCACTTCTAGAGGGGTGACTGGTGGCGGTGACAACGAGCAGACCGTTGAGTTATTACAAGTGCCGTCAGGTATGACGATGACAACACATGTCGTGTTGCACAACAAGAGCAGAACTAGTGCTTTTTTCAGTTTCGAGTCGATACCGGAGTGGCTGACAATTGCCCCTATGGGTGGCCGTATCGGGGAAGGTGACTCGGAGGCGATTGCCCTCACCGTTTGCCATGAGACCCCAGGGCTGCTGCAGAGTTCTGTTCTCTGCTGGGTACGCGGCATGCGGAGACCGCTGAAGTTGAATTTAACGGCTGAAATAAGCACCGGGGAGGTGATGGTTTTATCACCGGAAAGGCGCGACGGAGAAGCCCTTTTGGCCTTTGAAACTGTGTGCGTTGGAACGGAGAAGGCTCTGCCAGTTCATCTCAGAAATTCTGGGGATATCGCGGCTGTCATCCTCGTCGACTTCCGGAGTCATATGGAGTACTCGCTGCGCTGCGCAGACCCAGAGGATAACGGTGGTGCCGAGTATTGCTCTGCCTGTAGCGGCGCCCTTGGTGGCGGCGGTAAGGGTGCGGCATCACTGGAGTGGCGTGGACGCGGCAAGAGCATCCCGGGCATGTCATACATCACCGTTTCTCCACACAGCGACCTTGTGGTGCTGTTTGTGTACCGCCCCACAGTGAGCACCGAAAATAGTGAACATTTTTTCGTTTTGTGGCGACACATTGGGGCCGATGAGAAACACCCACTTTTGCCACTTGCCATTTCTGCGCGCGCGGTGTCGTCGCGAGTGGTGGTTAGCCAGCACCTTCTGGAGTTCCCGCGCACAATTGTTCGTACACCCGCGGTGCCACTCTCATTGACAATCGAAAACACTTCGATGGAGGCATTGGAGTGGGAGTTGTTGCCGTCATGGGACAACAAACAGAACAGGAGCAAAGGAGGCAGCAACGGCCCTGATACATCCCCGTTCCACATAAACCCTGATAGCGGGACACTGGCGCCACAGGCAAGTGTGCAGGTGCACACCACGTTTATCCCAAACTCGGAGGGTCATCCGCATGTGAAGTACTGTTTGTACACTGATGGGGACCGGCTACAGCCGTGCGCGGAGGTGTGCGTTTCTGGTTTTTCTGCGCAACCACGTATTGTGTGCGACAGGGGCGAGCTCATCTTCTCTGCCGTCCCCCTCAACGTTGCCATTCGGGAAACAATGTATATCGCAAACGATGGTTTTGACTCTATTGAAGTGCACTACAACAATACAGAACCGGGTCCACTCACCGTCACGTTTCCAAATGGCCACGTTCTGCGTTCCTCCTCTTGCATTCCCGTCTGCGTTGAGTTCTGCTCCTCGAGGGCGTTGTCATTTGCTTCCTCCATCACCTTCACGTCTGAGAAGGGTGAGACGCTCACAATACCCGTTACTGGCACATCTGTCAACTCTTTCCTAACTACTGCACCCTACGTGGCGCATTGCTTTAAACACTCAGAAATTGGCCCAGAAACAGGGTCGGGTGCAGAAGAGTGGACAGAACCACTGATTTACCGCGAGGTATTCAAGACAGAATGCAGACGGCATTCCAGTGATACTCCTAATGCCCAGTTCAAGGGTGATCGTGGGTGGAACCATACTTTGGTTCCTGACCCGTTTTTTCACCTTGATGCCATTGTGTGTGAAATGTACTCTCAGCAACGAATGAAAACTCTTCAGCACTGGCTCAACAGCAATATTTTTCGAGAACCCGTTGAAGATCTTGTGGAAGCGTTACAGGCTGCAGATGGTCGCATACTTCTTGACGCTCTATACAGGCTGGCTGGGAAGCGTCCACCCCGTAAGGCTCAAACAATGGGGGGAACGCAAGGGAAAACTCTTACCTCTCTCGAGTCACTGATTTCATTCATTAAGTCAAATGGGGGGTGTCTGAGTGAAGTGCGGTTTCCCTACTTGATGACTTATGACATGTACTCCCATCACCAGCGGAGTATCGGGAAGGAGACTGTTTCTCCGGAAGAATTTGTGGTGCGTGCCAACCATGCGTGGATAACAGTCGTAATGCAGGGCATTCGCGTGTTTTACCTTCCAAAGGTGAGTATGACTGTTGCGCTCCGGATCTGCCCTTTGATGGGGGCCTATGTTCCGCTGGAGTTGTGGGAGTCGACCCCGTTTCAGACGGGGCTGCACAGGAGCAATGTGTTCAGCCCGGAGGAGTGCTCTCTGTTGCGTTGGGTGGCGTACAACACGCATAAAAGTATTGAGAACGGTCTTCTTAAAGGAGTTCCACGGAGCATTTGCCGTTTCGAAGACCTGCGTGATTGCTTCGGCATGCTTGCTTGCATTGTTGTTTATGTCCCATCAGTTGCCACACGGGTTTCACTGGAGCGTCTTGTTGTCGGGCCCATGACACAGATGGATATGGAGGTCAATGCTGGATTGCTCCTCAGTGCGCTGGGGTATGTGGGTGTTTCAGTGCACACAAACACTCCGCGCGAGTTGCTGGACTACAGTGGGGTGGACTGGCTGCTGCTGTCTGCGACGCTCTTCCGCTATCTACCACGTTTGATTCCCATAGCAGTAATCACACTTGAGGGGAAACTTCTGTCGTCGATGACGCGGTCTATCGATGTGGCGAATACGTCAAACACATCGCGCAGCTATGTGGTTGAAATGAGCAACTGCTCTTTCCACACACCGTCGCAGGAACTTAGCGTTGACCCCGGTGACACGACGCAGCTACATGTGCAGATCACATTGCGCTTTAACCGATCCATAGAAGGTGATTGCGTGTTGGTTGACACCTCTCCAACGATCATGGAGGAACGGGCACCTGTTGTGTTTCGCCTTCTGGCGAAGTCTAACAATGACCCGCTGCGCGTTATTCATGTGCAGACAGCGCTTTATACCGTTTCTAGCCATGAGATTCAAGTGGAAAACCCCTTTCTGCAGAATTGTATCGCCACTTTGCGTCTTGCGCAAGAGTACAAAAACGATGGTGCATATCCTGAGGGGGAATTCTGCAAAAGCATACAGAGCGCCTTCCACCTCTCTGCTGGTGTTGTGCCGTTCCACAATGGCGAGACGACGAAGGTGGTGGCGCAGTTTGCACCATGTGCCCGTGGAAGGTACGAGGCACGCATCACATTCTATGATGAACATCAGGGTGAGTTCTCCTACGTTCTCATCGGCACTTGTGTAGCACCAAAACCAACAGACAAGTGTATTGTTCGCGCGGAGGCCGGGGAAGAATGCCCCCATACTTTTCTTTTAAAAATTCAGAACGTGCCGTTCGAGCGAACTTTGCGTTTGGCTGAGGATCACCAACGCCTCCTTCTGCAGCATACCAAGCGGACATCATTAATGCCTGTTCTTTCCGGCATTCCGTATAACGTCACATTTGTCAATGAGGAAAATGTCGGCCCTAATCCCTTCTTCCGTGGTCCCGAGACCGTCGTGTTCGACGCAGGCGAGTCGATGCTGAAACTGAACTTCACCTTCCTACCCAAGTGTGTTGGCGAATACGCCGGTTTTATTCTCCTCGCTTCAAAGTATGACGTGCGCTGTATTCAGCTGACAGGCAAGTGCATCCCTACAGGTGAAAAGTGTACCCTTCGATTTGCTTGCCCTGCACGGCAGTCTATTACGCAAGGCATTCCTGTTGTTAACAATGGGAATGAAGATTGGTTGATTACGGCGACGATGGAGGGCGCCTGTTTTTCTGGACCTAGGGAGTTACGCGTGCCTCGTGGAAAGCGACGTGAGTATCCACTTCGGTACAATCCACCGTGGGTTGGGGTAAATCAAGGCCTCTTGGTGTTCTTGAACAACGAGACAGGGGAAAGACGCACGTATACGTTGTTTGGTGAGGCTGAAGAGCCCTTGTCGGAGGATGTACTTATTGTTCAGTGCAAGGCGCGCGAGCGGTGCATAGAGATGTTAACAGTACCTGATATCAATGGCGTCGATACCACATATGTAGTTGAGACGGATATTCCATTTGCATGCGGAGAGTCTTCACTGCTGGTGCGAAGTGGCGCTACGGCGAAGTACTCACTGGTGTTACAACCCATGATAGGCGGTACCTACACAGGGAGTGTTGCCTGCCGTGCACCTAACGGTCGCTTCGCATGGTACGCTGTGACAGTAACCGTAAGCCCCCCCGAGAAGGAGGGCACAGTGGACATCAAGACGGATGCACGTACACCTATGACCGTTGATGTGAGCATTAGAAACCCGACGAGCAAGTCCATCAAGTTTGCCGTGCGGCGCTTTGGAGCAGGCCTGTTTGGGGAGAACTCCGTGTTGGTGGATGGGGGCGCCGATGCTGTGTACTCCCTGTTGTTTGTTCCAACGAGCGTCGGGACATTTGATGGGAAAATTTCATTCTGCAGCAACGAGGTGGGTGAGTTTTGGTACGAGTTGAACATCGTTGTGGAGGAGGCTGCACCGGAGGAAATCAGATTTACGAGTGAAATTGGTGTTCCAGATGTTGTGCAGGTGCGGATACCAAACAACACTGCCATAGATCGAACTCTGACCGTCTCCAACACAAATCCACGCAATTTCTCAACTGCACCTGCCGTCCTCAACATTCCAGCCTACTCGGAGCTTACGGTCGACATCATCTACACGCCAACTTCTGTGGACAAGCCACAGGAGGCAATGCTAAACTTTTTCGCCTCGAGCTTCGCTGAATGGCGGTACATGTGCCGAGGTAGCGGCCTGCCCCCCGCAGAGAATGCTCCAGTGAACTGCATCTGCGAGGTGGGTGGAAAGCTTTCGGTGATTCTTAAGATCAAAAACCCATTTGAGGTTCCAATGACCCCCATAGCCACACTCTTATGTGATGACAATGGATACTACTCGCTGGTGCAGGAGCAACAGCAGCCTATTCCAGAAGGGGTGGTGGGCTCCATCCCACTGACGTACTCACCGGCGTCTGTTGGCAACCACGATGCCACTGTTTCGGTCCGCCCGTTGCTTTCTTCTGATGGGGTGCAGGATATCACATGGAAATTCCCGCTCAAGGGTGTTGCTGAATGGCACTGCCGCAAGGCACCACTTCGTTTACGTTGCGTAGCACGCCGCCAGCTGGAGGAGACCATCAAAGTGGAGGCACCAGGGTTGAAAGCGGAGGTCAAGAATCAGGTTTCTATTACGCTTGATCTGGCGCACCGACAGCAGTACGCCACAGCAGTTCGAACAAGTTTCCAAAGCAAGGTGGTCACGGATGATGCTGTTTCAGATGCACTCACCATGCACATACGTTTTGCACCTATGCGGCCATTTATTGCCACCTCTGACATTGTTGTTCGCTCCGCAAACGGTGCGGCGTGGCGGTACCCCGTTGTTCTTGAGGCGGTGCGTGCAGATTATGACGATGTGCTTATCATCAAGGCTCCACTCCGCTCCGCGTCCGCCGTCACTTTCGACATGTACAACGCATTTCCTAAGGAATCCCCTTTTAGCGCGTACTTTACCCCTGACAGCTCCCGAGACTTATCGGTGACGATTACGCACGGCGTGTTGTGTTCCTTTATTGTGGGCCACAAGCACCCGGGCACTGCAACGCCTCTGCAGGTGCAGTTCACTCCTTCCGCACGGGTGCCACAAGTGGAAGGGACCCTCATCGTTGACACCGAAGAGATGCAGTGGTCATTCAAAGTAGTGGGCAAGCTGGAGAGTAAATCCACGCGGTAGTTGGTTACAAATGTAGAAAAGAGTGCTTTTTTTTTTTGCACAGGATGTAAGAAACAGAATGAGCAAACACAAAAGAAAATGATGAGTATTTATTGAACAGATAAAATGCAAGAGGTCAACATCCAATTTGTTGAGTGACGCGGAATGAATGGAGCTACGAAACACCAACGAAAGGGAACCGTCATCATTTGCGTCGATGTGAAGTATTAGCATTTTGCTTTGATGTTGTTATTGTTGTTCTTGTTACTGATGCTTTTTTTTTTTTGGCTGGCCAATTATTTCCCAACATTATATGCGTCTTGATTATATATATATATATATATATATATATATATATATATATATATTTGTCTCTCTCTTTCTCCGTGTGTGTTCGTCGCGTCAAGGTCAGAGGGTGGAGAGGCGAGAATGGATGACTGGGAGGCGGAGTATGAGGAGGACCGTCGGCGCCTCATGTTGGGAGAAGATATTTCGTTGAATCGTGACCGCCATGACCGCCCGCCAACAATAAACTTCGATGAGGAGAGGGTTTCGGATCGGCCTGTTACTGCTACGGCTGCACCATCGCAACATTCCCCCATGGGTGGACTCGGCCCCAATATGACAAACCCAACACCTCTACCATCAGTGTCGTCATCGTGGACATCGCCATCAAAGCGGGTGGAGACTGAGAACTTGGTATCTTGCAGAATAACCCAAGATAATGTCGAAGATGACTTGAGGGATGTGTACGCAGAGTACATGGATGATCCATTACCGCCTCATCAGGTGTCGGATGGTGCGTGCAACCACCAGGAGTCGATGCGAGACACCCGTTTCGATCTGCCCTACATTTCACTGGAGCGGAATATGAGCAGCTTGTTTGGTTCCAAGATAGGGCGATATCTTTTTTTTTCTGAGGTTATCATGACCACTTTTAAAGGGTTTTTCTTGGGTAAGGAGTCACTTGTTGCCTGTTTTGTCACCCCTAATTGCCTCTACATCGGTGACGTGACGACCGGGGCGCTGATCGTCTGTGTGGACATCCAGCGACTGTATGAGGTGCACATACTCGACACCCTCTTCCTTGGCTTGAGAACAATGAATGGGCTTGACCTTGAGCTCCAGACGAAGCAACACACACAGCGACTGGCGGATATCTTGCAGAAGATTACAACTTATTGGAAGGTGAATGTGGCAGTTATTCGTTCCGACGCACAGCACGCCAAGAAGTTTAGGCGGGAGATGCACCTAGTCGACAAGAAGAAATACACCTGGGAACTTGTAGAGGATCCTCGGACAGGGCTTCGTGTTGTCAACATCTCCGAGGAGTTTGCCGCTGCCTTTGCACCAATTGCCCCGGCGATATTGCACTGGTTTGGCAGCGTGATGCAGCCGGTGAAGGACTGGAAGGGATCTACAAAAAAGCAGCGTCGCTGTGCGTGGGTGACAGCGACCTGCATTTTTACTGCAAAGGTTGAAGGACCTGGGCGTAACGGAAGTGGCATCAAACATTGTGTTGCGATGCAGTACATGACGGAATTGTACGTCGGACCAGGTGGAGTGCTGGGCATCGTTGCGGCAGCAGGACCGCCACAGCCCACTGTGCTGATCGTGTTCAACTCGGAGGAGGAGAAGAACGCAGTGCTGTTCATTCTTCAGGAATGTCACAGGTATCGAAATGATGGGAAACTCCTAAAGGTAACCCGTGTGGACGACGTGGAAAGAATAAATGAAGCTGGAAGACGGTCAACTGACACTCAACCGCAAAAATTTCTCATGCGTCCGCGGAGGGAGCTGTACGAGTTCTTGCGTAGCCCATCGGTGTAGGTAATCAATTCGTTTTTTTTTTTGTTATATTTTTTTATGCTATTGCTGTTACTGCTGCCGCTACCCCCAGCGCTCTCCTCTCATCTCATGTGGGTGGGGGCTTTTTCTGCTCCTGTCTGTGTCTGTGTGTGTTTAGATTGCGTGGGTGTTGGCTGCAAGCCTTTCTATTTTTTTTTTTCTCTGCGTGATTTCTGTATTTTCTGATCTCCTCTGGTTTCGGCATGCCGTCTCTTCATTACGTGTAGAGAGGAATCAGGGCATGCTGCGACGCATCAAACTCTCGCAGCATTTTTGCCGCGGTAACCCGCTGCTGGCGGCTCTGCTTCACAAAAGCGGAGGTGTGGAGCTTCCGGACGCGCCGTATTTTTTCTCCAAGTCGCCCCGCTTTGAGGCTGAGCGGAGCGGGGCGTTTGACAAGAGATGGCTGCTGCAGCTCCCCGTGTACAAACCGCTGGTGCGCAACGGCGTGTATTTGCCCAGAAAGGAGGACCTCTGGTTGGCGCCCATGCATGAGGGGTTGGAGAAAATCACTGAACGCCTTCCGTACCATGACGCTCTTCGTTACATCATGGAGCACAATTTCTTCTTCTTGTTTACTACCCTACTGAAGGCGCGCGATGCACCACTTCCGCATATGATGTATGAGGACTTCATGAAGTGCCGGACCTTCTCTTCCCTGCAAAATCCACCGGAGGAACAGTTTGCGCTGCAGCCTGAGCTGCTGCGCGCCTTGCTTTGCAAGGCGGCACACCATTGCATTCTTGACCCACACTACTTCACAACATGCCAATTACTATTCCGACGAATGGAGCAACAACAAACAATGACATCTGAGACATTATCGGCTTGGGTCTACTGCTGCTCAGCCAGCGGTAATATTGAGGTTGCCATCACGTATGCACGACATATGGCAGACCACGATATTCCTTTTGACGAATTTGTCTTTTCGCTCATGCAGCACCCTTCTGTGGACCCTGTGGCAGCGGAGCACCGCGCGATCCCACACTCCGTGAAGGGTGTGCTCCTACAACGCCGTCTTAGCAGACGCCTTCAGATGGTATATCGAGCTGATACTGTCGCGGTACACGGCATGTTTGTTTTCTGCGCCTTGTCCCTAAGCCACATCGAAAAATGGGAGGTCCTGCGTGCAGCAACATCACATGGTGTGGTTTTGTCAGAGCGAACACTGACTTTGGCAGTGGAGGTGTACGCACAGGAAAAGGGAGTGCGGTGCGGCCCGCAAACTGTAAAGGCGCTCGTTCTGTGCCTTGTCCATGATGGCCCTGTGGGGCATCTGATCTATGTGCTGCTTCGAACGAGGAAAAATGAGCAGTTACGAGAGTTTCGTGGTTTACCACACACGGTTTTTAGCGAGGAGGAACAGGAAGCGATTATGCAGTACGCCGAACAGAGAGCGCGCCAAAATGATGGTGGCTTCGCTGTGGCCCTTCCACTGCTTCGCGCTCTGGTGAAAAATGAGGATCCGCGCGGACTTCTTCATGCACTCGTCCAGGAGGCTCATGTGGAAAGGATTTGTAACAGGGATGGGAGTAAACGTAGCCCTGACGACGGCATATGTGGTGCTGCGCGGGAGTGCGTTGCTGATGGCGAGTTGGAAATAGGTGCAATGGTGGCGTCTGTCAACGACCTCCTGAGTGATGTCGATGCGTTGGACAAGGCGAGTCGTAGTGCATCAGCGTCTGGGGAGAAACTTGATAATGCTGTTTTTCGCCCCACACAGGTGGATTTGGGACAGTTGAGTGAGGAGCTGCAGGAACTGCAGAAGAAAGACTTCCCGACTGGCGTACGCGAGCTCGCGCGTTTGCATATTCTTGGGGGGATGGAGGAGATCAGTAGGACAGCACGGCTTCATGCTGCGTGGGTAAACCCCGACGGCACACTGTGATGCTGTAGTCCACTCCCTTTTTTTTTCTTGTTTGATTTCTAGAGGTGGCTGTTGTTGCGGTGATAGGTTATTAATTCTCTTGCTCTCTATTTTTTCTTTTCTCTTTTTTTTTTTCTTCTCTCTCTCTTTCTGTGTGTGTGTGTGTGAATGCATCATCTCTGCATTTTGTCTTTCTGCAGCAATGACTTCCACCACAAGGGCTTTGTTAGCTCGGCTGGATGTATACCGGGATAACGAAGAATGCCCGGCGCCCCCACCGCCACCTCCACATCCCCAGCTGAAAGAAGGTGTTGCCCTGGTCAGACGAATGGATCTTTGCGTAAAACGGCAAAAGGCGCTGGAGGAGGAAAATAACGAGCTGCGCGGGCGTCTACAGATGGCATCTCGGTCGTCTACTGCGCCTGACCCACATGCCCTAGTGGGTGGTTTTCCTTTACTGGGTTATCGACAAGTACTGGAGGAGTGTTGTAGTGTGTTTCAGTCGGGGGAGGCAAAGTTGCACCACGTATCGTTTGTGCGCAGTGCGGTGGTACGGGCGCTGGAGGGGCTCTACGCCCTGAAGGCTTTCGCTGAATCCTTCGACGCCTTGAACGGCTGGTACCGGGATCTGAAAAAGGAGGGTATTCAGCTCGTGTTGGAGCACCGTCTCGGGGATCTCTCTTCTGAGAAGGCGCGTGTGGCGGCAGCCGAGGTATTAATGCGGTTTGAGTCTATCGAGGAAAGGCTCGCAAGATGGACTGCCGACTGCGATTTCCTGCAAGGTGCTTTGCGTGATAATATTGGCGCTACTGTAGCACGTGCGGTGTTACATGTAGGCAGTGTGAACGCTGCGTGCTGCTGCCACCACCCGACATCGCCAGTGGCACTCTTGTGTGCTCTGCAGGAGGCGGCGCTAGGGGTGTTGACGGTCACCAACCAAATTGAGGCGGATGTGACCGGTTTTAAAAGGAACTCCAACGCGGATGAGAAGCTGGTGATGAGGCTCCACGCAATGAGTCTGAATGCGCTGCCGCAACATGCCGCACTTTCGGTCCTTGACGTGCAGGCGATGGCGTGCGAGAGAATACAACCCGATGTGGAGAGGCAGGGGGTGATGAACACAAGCAGCTACGACACGGTAGAGCGATCTCTTCAGACGGCTCTGTCGTTGCTAGACAGCTGAACTTCATGCACGCCGCCATATGCGCCTCGTCACTTCTTTCTTCCTTCCTTTATATCGTATCAATGCACTTGCACGCTGCACACATCTCACCTCTTCCATCTATCTACGTTTGTGTGAGTGTGTGTCTGTTATTTTTTGTCATGTGTGTCGCGGGAGGCATGTAGGCTGCAGTCGCTTTGGTTTCCACTGTGGCACTACACACTGGGTACTGCACGAAGCGTTGAGACTCCTCCCCCCCCTCTTCCTCTCTCTTTGATCGCGTTTGTTTACCACATCATTTCCGGATGTCTTGTATACACACAAGGGTAAGCAAGCGGAGCAATGATACAATACAGCAGTGCAGCGCAGTATGGGGCATACCAACAACGCCACCCTGTCGCCGCTAGCCAAGGGGGAGGTATTGCTGCCATTCCATCCCTTAGTAAATCCTCGATGATTCGTGATGTGTGGGAGGATAACTTAGAGCAGGAATTCAGTGTTATCCGTTCACTCATCAAAGACTACCCCTATGTGTCGATGGACACGGAATTTCCTGGCGTTGTGGCAAAACCTGTTGGCAATTTCAAGACGACACACGAGTTCTACTACCAGACACTCCGCTGCAATGTGAACTTGCTGAAGATGATTCAGTTAGGCATTACACTGCTCAATGAAAAGGGCGAGGTGCCAGAAAACTGCTGCACCTGGCAGTTTAACTTCCGCTTCTGCCTCAAAGAGGACGTGTATGCACAGGATAGCATCCAGCTGCTCCGCCATGGGGGTATTGACTTTGACTACTTTGCCAAGTACGGCGTGGAGGTCTCGCACTTCGCAGAACTGCTCATCTCTAGCGGACTTATTCTCAACACGGAAATCCGCTGGCTTGCTTTTCACGCCGGCTACGACTTTGGTTACTTGATAAAAGTGGTTGGTGGAAAAGATTTGCCAGAAAAGGAGGACGACTTCCTGCAAATATTCCACGCCCTGTTCCCGTGTGTGTACGACATAAAATACCTGCTGCGCTCCACGGAGCTCTCGCACTCCCTCGGTTTGGATCACCTGTCGGAGAGTCTGCGCGTGCGTCGCTTCGGCCTGGCACACCAGGCGGGCAGCGACTCGCTGCTCACGGGCCATTGCTACTTCAAACTGTTGCGTGAGTGTTTTGGTGGTAATTCCCCTTTAGGGAACAATGGCGTATTGTATGGTCTCTGCGAGGACGCATCTTCTGCGGCAACTCCCAGCAGCACGACCATACCGTGTGGGGGGGCGCACAGTTTCCCCACCTTTACTGTCGGTAAGAACACGACGTCATTCCCATCCGCGCCACTGACGCACACCGTGAAGGGACACAACTAAAGAAGTATGGCTTACAAACCGCCACCATGGGCACGGTGGCAACAATGGCCCGCCGGAGGAGGAGGAGGAAGAGACACGCAACTAAAGGGGTGAAGAGAAAAAGAGAGAGCGAAAGACTCCGAAGGAAAAGGGAGTCTAGCAAGACGTCAAAAATGGACGAGGAAGGGGAAAAAAAGGTAAAAGGGAAGGCGTTATATATATACATACGCATATATATATATATATATATATGCGTATGTATGTATCAATAGAATCGGTAAGAAGAACAAGCGGTGACGTAGAGGCACAACAGAAGGAAACAAACGTGACAGCCAATCGACAAGGGTCAAAGAAGTGCTGCAAGGCAACGCGACAAGCACAGGGAACAGAAACAACATGCGTGCAGCGCACACACTTTGTGCGATGTTACATGAGCGGTCAACCTGGAGAGGAGCAGGGCGGCAGAGGGACGGGCTGAAGAAGACGCGGATATTTTTCTTCCTTTTGCTTTTCCGTAGCCTGCGAGAATCGATTGGGTGCGCACACCTGCACCAAACAAAGGAACGGAAGGAATGGAGAACAAAGGGAATAACACGGGTACACAATCCAGAGCTTTTTTTTCTTCGCACCCTCTACTATACTCTTAAAAAAAAAATCATATGCGACAAAATATGGATTTTGTTGATTGCTGTTCCATCAAGCACACATATCAGCTCCCCTTCTCCCCCCCTCTGTATACAGTTATATCTTTACACCCCTTTTCTACACTATACGTATATACACACACACACATATATATATATATATATATATATATATCCGTTTACCTGTCTGTCTGAGCATCAACTTCTGCAGGAGTTTTCCCCTCTCTCTCCCCCCATGTTTCGCTTGTTTGTCTTCTCACGTGTGTGGTGGTTGACACACCTCCGTTCTCATTCCACCACCACTACCCGTGCATAGAAACAATACCGGAGAGGTATATATAAATATATATGTCGTCTGTAACCAACGAGGAAATGTCGGAGTTTTGGTCCAACCCAGTGGACCATTTCCGGCCCAACCTAAAGGCCCTCTCGCTCTATGTCGACTACCAGTATCACATTCAAAACTGGCTGCAGGTTAAGGAACGCTGGCTCTCGCCCTGGTATATGCCGTGGTGGATGCCCTTCTATCAGCTGGGCACATGGTATTCGCAGCGCACGAGGAACCTCTTCCTCGTGGAGAACCACCTCAGCTACCGACCGTATAAATATCGCCGAAATGATGAGGATCGCAAGAACCCGTATTGATGTGGTGCGGTGGCAACACAATAGTAAATAGGGAGAGAAATAAACATTTCTGTAGGGTTTCAAGTTCTGTTTCTGAAGGTTTGTTACGCATGGCACCGATGGCGCAAGGAAAAGAAAAAAAAATATATATATATATATATATATTTATATATAAGGAACGCCGAAGGTGAGTAGAGGAAGTGATGGAAGAGAAGTAAACGGTAGCCGCGACGCGAAAACCCCCCCCCCCCCCCAAAAAAAAAAAGGGAGAGGGATGCATCTTCGTATGTTTGATTGTTCCCTCGATGCTCTCTTTTTTTTTTCCTTCTCTTTCCCTTCATTCTCCCCCTTTCCTTCTGTATTCCTTTGCTTGAGACGAACTACAAGACGATTCGGTGCTAAAGCTGCGCTAGGTGAGAGTCATATTTCCTACGGAGGGGCTTTTCTTCGTGCACTGCCGCTCATTAACTCCACTCCCCTCCTTTTCTTCTACTTTGTTTGCCATCTGCTCGCGGAGTCTGCGGTGGAAATAAAGCCGGAGCTCATTGAACAATCAAGGAGGGCGATGACGCTGCGTTTTCACCTCACACAAAAACACGAAGAAGATGTTCTGGATATTCTTCTGCATACGCTTGCAAGTGATCCCAATACTCGTGTCGCTGCGTGCTTGCCACATGTTCTCAATGGGCTTGCACAGTGTGAAGCCAAGTCAAGCGTATGTAGACGAGGAGACTCACATGTGCGCTGGGAGCAAACCAAGGCAACTGCCGTTGCCGATGCTCTTCAGCGCGCACTTAGCAGTGAGGCGAATACTGCAGCGTGGTCTAGCGCAGAGGACGAGTGGAATGCATTTTTGCGCTTCCTAGAGTCTGGGCGGCGATGGGAGCATATGGGTAGCAATGGACATCCGGGAACACTGGAGTTTCTTTCCAAACTCGCTGTGCAAGGACTCTCACCGCTTCTCATGTTTCTTATGCGTGGAGAGGGGGGTACGGGTGGGAACCGGCAGCTCGGTCAGGAGTTCTACTCCCGCGCTGTGTCTTCCTTGCTTCAAGTTTACTTCAGTGGCATTTCGGAGAGTGAGTGTGTCGTGTGGCTTCGACGCTACGATTGGAACCTCGAGTTACATGAGCTGCTTCATCCCTTCTTGCAAAGCGAAGTAAAACCTCTGCAAAAAGAGCTGGCATTTCACTTTCAATCGGGAAGAAAAACCGCACGGCGCAATGAAGCCCAACACTTCTTTCTATTTCTTTTACAGCTGTTTGTGCGATACAGTAAAAACACACGTATACATGGCTGGTCGCATCGACGCGAGGCGGGGACGGACACGTTTAGTCTGATATCACTTGGAAGCGTGACTTTGGCATGTACTGCAGCATCTATCTTTCGCACCATTTACGGTTGGCATGAGGGGTCTAAATTTCTCTTGTCAAGGGACTTCGTTATTCATGGTGTCAACTGCTTTGTAGACTTCTTAAGCGGGGCTGGGTGTGTGGTTCATAGGTCTTCTCAGTTGCTGCTGGCTGAAAGTATTTTGTTTCCGTCCGTTTTCGGCACTTTCTTGGATGCGGCAAAAAGTGCTGCTGAGAGGTCATTTGACACGGGCTCGAGTGCCCTCTGGCGTATGGAATTTTTATCAAGAGAGTCACCCCCCGCACTTGACATGGTCTCCGGCACGCGCCACATGCTGCGGTGCCTAGAGGCGGTGGTTCGGCGTTTTTCTGTTGTCTTCACCCTTCTCCCTTTGTACACCCGCAGCATGTGGGAGCGGACCATCGTGCCATCCATGACGAAATTCTTGTGTGCTCTCGATGTGGCGAAGGAATCTTCCGATACTTCCATCCTGGACCGAATCATGATGTCTCTGCGGCTTCTCGGCTGTGTGCATGCTATGCATACTGCACTCGAGGAGTGGCTGGAGCGCTGTGGTGAGGCGTGCACCCGGAAAGATATGACATCAGAACCCCTTGACAGGTTGGCATTCTGGCGTGACGAACTGACACGCGAGACAACACACAGTGTGACATGCTTTCTTACACACGTCTTTGACGCAGCTGGTGTGTTACCGGGGGACCTCCACGCATGGGATACTTTGTTGCAGGCTCTCTGTCATAACAAATTCACGGCGAACACTATCATATACGAGAGCATGAAACTCTCACTAGGGCGCCTCATCACTGGAGAGCAGCGCAGTCAGCTACGTGACTACTGTCGGGGTGTCGGAATGGAGGCTGTTGCTACTCTTTTAAACCACACTCCTGCATGAAATGTCCTTGACACTGCTTCTGCCGTAGTGCCGATTTTTTGAGTGGCGGTGGTGGCGAAAGAAACCGTGCTCGCTTGTTTTCTGTTTCGCATGCTTCTTGCATTGTTTCTGGATTTTTTTTTTGGCCTCACGTTTCTTCACCCCCCTCTATTGACCCCCTTCAGACCTCCTCGTGCTGCTCACCACATCGCCTTTTCTACCGTTTTATTCCCCTTATTGTTGCCACATGCAACTCCCCCCTCCCCCTCCTCAAATAAAAATCAAAGTCTATGCAGTGCACCCGCTTACCTCTTCGTCGCAATCTGGCGTGGAGAGGTCGCGCATCGTGGGTTGAAGACGCCTTGCACTTTGATGTGCTGCGGCATTCGGAGGCCGCACCCGATGTCGATGTGGCGATGCCATGTTTGGCGTTTGGGGCAGAGACTTCTTCACTGTACCCCGGTGCGATGGAAAAGTCTCAGCCCCGCATATCACTGGAATACCGCAGTGATGTATACGCCTATTCTCTCCTCAGTGCGTCGACCATCCTTCAGGAGGCTTGTGGGCGTGGCATCCTTGAGCGAAACATAGACACAGCAAAGTTTTTCGTCCACCCCCTGGTGCTGATTCGCAATCACACAATGTTCTCAAGGTTTTTTGGGGTGGACAGGTCCCCTGCCTTCTCTAGGCTGCTGAGGGAACTTCTTGCCGCATATGATGCCGATCGCTCATCCGTTTTTCAAGCTTGCTGCCTTCACAGCGCCGACACAGCAAAATGGATTCCGTTCTTGCGTGGACTGTGCCTATGTGTGGCTGCAGGTGACCCCTTTGTCACCCAGGCGACGCATGTTATTAGGAACTGCGTTCTCGGCAGTAATACGCCCGATTCTCTAGCGCTCCCAGGAAACTATCATGAGAGAGGCATTTCAATGGCTGACCTGTTGGTAGAGGCCGGTGTTGAGTTTGGCTTGATTGGCATCTCACAATTGGGTATCTCCCTTTACCGGCAATTTCTACCGGAAACACCACTTGCTGCTAGCAGGCGACTTGCCGTATGCATTACCCGGAGTGAGAGGCGTTACCTTGAGTGGAATATGCGTTGCTTTCCGAGAAAGCGGAGAAGGCGCTGAGGGTTTTACATCTTCATTGTGTTGCTTTTATCACATCTCACCGAGAATACGTCTCTTCCCCTTGTCACCCAGTTTTTTCTTTTTTTTTTTTTCCTCTGCTTTCGCTCTTCTTGGCTCACTAACAGAGAGGCATCGCCTGCGTGCCCTCCTCATTTCCTCCCTGCATAGACATTCACTCATAATTTTCCACCCCCCTTTTTTTTTTTGCTCATGCTTTTCTTTTGCTTACGTGTATGTGCGTCTGTTTCCCCCCTTCATTCTCTGCGCTGCCTTCTTCTATGTAGGGACAAGATGGAGCTAAATGAATTACAGCGCCTCGCAGTAGCGTTTTATGAGCAGCAGATGCGGTACACCTTCACCGCCTCCCAGCATCCATCCAACCCCGGAGTATACCGATTTATTTTTTCACGACCTACAAATGCCACGCCAGAGTCAGTAGTCTATATTACTGCGGATATCTCATATGTCTCCAAGCAGGACGACGAAAGGGAAACAATGTACTGTGCAATGATCGAGGGACTGAAATGGCCGTATTATTTTAGAATCCGCGACGGCCGCATGAGTGGGGAGGGGTTTCCAGAACGTCTACTAGAGGAGGTGGACATGCAGAAATGTAAAGTCAATGAGCGTTACCTTTGGATGTAAGAAGAAGATGTGCTCACAGCTTGTTTGCTTGTTTGTTTGTCACGGTTTGTTGCAGAGAGCCGCAACGTTTTTATTCCATGGTTGAGGTAAGTGCCAGTATTTTATTTATCTGGTGTTAGCAGAATTCCTTCACCTTAAAAAAACTTTTTTTTTGACCTTATAAGAGGAATAGTCAGGCATTGCGCTTTATCTCAGGTCGAGAGGCCATTATCACATAAATTAATTTTTTATTGTTTCCATCATTTGGCTGGCAGCAAAGGTGTAATTTCTGAAGGGGGTACATCGAAATTTAATGCTGGGGCTTTTGACCGCACGGAATGTCGACAACAACTCGCCTATCGCTTTTCGAGGTGGAGTGAACGACGTGCAGAAGGGCTTTGAATGCGTTTCTGCGGAACAACGACCCCCCTACGGCCTTCTCCTTTGATTTTCTCACGAGCACTGCCCACGCCACAGTTATCACGTGGACGGGCTGCCATTTTTCGGAGACGGTAACCTCGTGACCCGTTTTGACCAGGCAAACAAAATGAATATGACGTCCTGCCGGCATTTGTTGGTGTGTCCTTCATGATACCGATGAACCAGGAGCTCTTCGGGACCTTCAAAGTGGCGATGGCAGCTCCCCGAAATGATTGGGACGCCCTTCAGGAATGAGAGTCGTTGGCGCAGCACTATCGTCAGTGTGCTCTGGCACAGTGGTCGGATGAGTATTTCCGGCTGCATCGAAGCCCCCACACTCAATTCCAGGAGTTACGAGGTCAACCGACACATCTGTTGACGATGCTCAATCGGGAGGATGTCCAACTTCCGAAAAAAACGATGCTTTGGTCAATCAGAGAGCGATGTTCAGATCTGCCAACGGAGCGAGACACTGCCGCAACGGAGTTCCCCAAGTCTAACCGCAGAACAAGACGCCACACCATAAATACTCGCTGCGCCATCACCGGTGACGAGAAGAGGGAATCCGCTGCCCCACCTTCCCCTCTCCTCTCCTCAAGAATATAAAGCAGCTTAATTCTTCATTGGAACTCTCTGGAGAGAATATCTGCCACATAATAAATTGCCTTGGGTGCATCTATTTTGCTTTTGAAGCAACAAATCTGTGCAGTTTTTAAATTTTCGGTGTTTTCCCGCCTCATGCCCCGCCGATTCTTGCCACCAGGTGGCGGGTTTGGAGGTTGGAACGAAGGCCCCAAAGCTTATGCCCGTCTTGTTGTAGAACAGTTCTCTCCCTTTTTCATATATTGGTCTGATGAATGATCATCTCTTGCTCATCTAGTGAAATTCACTGGCAGCAGTCTGTCTGCGTTGCCGAGCCGATGCTGCTCCCAGCCTTTATTCACACGAGGAAAACAAGGAAGACGAAGGAGCATGATATCTACATACATGTGTAGACTGCATACCTGAGAAGTTTTTAAGAGCTCTTTCATGACTTTTTGTTTGTGTGACAATTGACCTTTTTGCTGCGTCTGCTCGTGTGCTGTCCTTTTTTTTTTTTTGTCGTCTCTTTATTTCTTTCGTCGCAGCCATTTATGTTATCGTCACGGTGGATGTAATTAGCGCCGGTGAATGGGGAAGTTGTTGACAGTTGGTCTGGGGAGGGCGAGCTGAGCAGTGTGTGTGTGTGGCTCACTCAAAATCCGCGCGTCATCTTCGTTAGTTTTTTCTTGCAGGACTCTTGAGGTCCGATGAGCATATCTGAGCGTTGCGTATTCGCAGATGGGGGTTGCGCAGTAGCACACCGTATAGATGGAGATGAATGTGCTTCCTCCTTCCAGAGCGATGTGAAGAGCGAAAATGGTTAAGTGTATGATGTGTCTCCAGCAGTCTATCTTTTTCTTTCCCCTGCAGTCATTGGGTTTTTCTAGCCTTCTCTTGCAATTCACGCATATAAGAAAATAAGTAGCGGGGTGGGGGTGGGGGTAGAGAGCTACTTAGTTGGGCTCATTTTCGCTTTTGCTACTGTCTCCTGTTAGCTGGTGTGGCTCCATGGACTCTTCCCCCGTGAACCCTTACTTGCTGTTTGGGAGCACTGACGAGTTTCGTCCTGCGGATAAAGTGAAGTACGCCCTTAGATTCCATCTCCGGAAAGAAGGTGGAAGAGGTTTGCGTAACCTCTCGCAGTTGATCGAACGACATTATCTTCTTCGGTCGATTGAGGAGTTGCGGCGTGTGGTTTATCCCTCTGATCAATGCCCTCCAACTCCAGGCACGGGAGTGTCTCATGAAAAACAGTCAACAGGGTGTTTGCACAGCCTCTTCGGACCCGTTCCTGCGGAGGCTTTTCCAGAAAAGCACCTGTATGCTGTTACGATTGAGGGAGACACGGAGGGCAGCCATGACGAGTCGTGGGACAATCTTTGCTTCAGCGCGAGCGTTTGGCGATGGCCGATGGAAGTACTCTACCAGCGTTATCATCTATTGATAGCCCTGGATTTTGGCCTATCTGCCTTTGGTGTCTCAGACAAGGGGAGAGTACTGATTGATCATGCGCCATGCGCTATTGAGGCTCTACTTGGGGTTCTCGGCACGACACTTCAAACGCGAGAGCAGGAAGCAGCGGCTGTTGAGCGATGGGTGGCCACGCATGTGGGAGAGGAAGAGCGAGAGCATGTTCTTCAGCAGGTTTGGAATCCCTCTTTTGAAGTATCTATCATCCTTATCAACGTGCCCGCATTGGAGATGGGTACGTTGGCTTCTCCTTCACTTAACACGATGCGGTGTGGGACGGGGTGTGGAGAGGATGCGAGTATGTGTTATCCTCATTTGTTTCCTGCAGACGCTGTGCCATTTTCTGTGCCCGGATGTGGCACCCGCGGTGACGGGAGCGCCTCCCCCGGGCTGATTCCCCTCATGACAAGATGTGACGCGAAAGTAGTACTGCAAGATAAGACTTTCTTGATGCGGCTGGAGAAGGTTCTAAGAATGTACGAGGATGCTTGTCGTTCTCGGCTAGTTGGCGATTGGCCCGACAAAGCATTACTCACTTCCATGGAGCACCTCGTACGTTTGGTGCCAGAGAGATCACCCCAGTGCACAAGCCTTGTTCTTCTTAGTAATGCTGACCGGGGAGGTTCACATGACAGTATTCCTCTTTTGGAAAGCACTGTTAGAAGGAAAAACATAATTTTATCCCTCTTGTTCTTGAGTGAAACGGGTTCTATTTACGATGCCCGCACAAGCCCCTCTTTATCACAGTTCTTGTCAGTGGTCGGTGGCTTTGGTGTTCACCTCGACTGCTGGCTCTCCTTGGCAGCCCCACGGCTAAATACTGACTGGTGCCGTCGCTTTAGTGGACCACGTTGTCTGGCACAGCAGCTGTTTGTGCAGTTGGACATCAAATTCCCCGTTGGTTTGACCCGCCTTCCACAGAATCTCTTGAATTTAAGTGCTGAGAGGGTGTATGAGCCTCTCGTTTTTTACGGCTCCGACAGTAGTCTTGGGGATTTCACCCTTCGCCACGTCAATGAGGTGTCCCTTACGCTCCGTTGCGTAGCGGAGGCACGACACAATCAGGGATGGAGTGTGGTGATGGGCTACGACCCAGTGGGTAGCCCCCATGTTGCTCACCTCTATGCGCGTTACGATCACAATCTCCGGCGGGGGAAACTGACCGTATGCTACGTGATGGAAATCAGCTACCCGGTGGTGTACCGCCGTGTCTGGGTTTCTGGTGCAAAGCCCCTCATTGATCACTTTGTGCGAGCGAGGTATGAGGACAGGGCTGTCACCGCTATGCTGGCTGAAGCCAAAACCGGATGGCTGACGTATCTCGTGATTGCACGGTCTCAGTTAGACAGTTGGATTCGTTCGGAGCAGGTGGCCCTTCAATGTCTCGCATCCATTGAACACCCTTGCAGATCCCTCGTGCTTGACGAGATGCGGTTGCTCTCTTGCCGTGAAGGTGTTTCTGCTGGATGGTCATCACACTGTAGCATGCGTTCTATCGGCTTTTTCATCCGTTGGGAGGGTTGTGTGCTGCCGTTTCTGGGCGATGGCAACAGGCTGAACATGTCTAGTGCGTTGTCGGTGGTGGGGAGGGCAACACACATCCTCCGAACTGCACTTCAGAGGAGACATCGTTTTCTGGCCCACGACGAGGGAGATGGACTGTTTCTCCCCACCGATAGCGGGAGTGGTCGTTGCATGGTGCAGCTGTTTTTGCTACATGACACACCTGTGAATGACCACGACTGCTACCTGGCCGCGGCATTTGAGTGCCGCTTCAGCTTCTTTATGATGGATATTGAAGATGAGATGTGTATTGCCGCGAAAATGATCGAGGATGTGAAGGCGGAGGTGTCAGCCTTCCATGGGTTGAGAGTTTCTGCAAGGGAAACACTTACCCTTGCTGTGGAGGCAAGTATCAATGACGTAAACGCGCGGGCGCTTCATATTAGCCTCTGCACTCTTTCGCCGCGGCGGCTGGAGCTGATTTTCGCCTACAGTGAGCCGCCGTTGAGCAGCTGCCGACGACGCACTACGCTCCACGGCACCCTGGGGCAAAATGTCATGCATCCTCATCCTCCGCCTGGTCAGAAGATTCGTACAATTCAGCAGCTCACATTTCGCTGTTTTTTGACGCCTTACGTGGTGAGCCCGTGGACTTTGTCTGATGCTGCTGTCTTTCAATGGGCAATTGGCGCGACGGAGGTGTGGCGCACGTTTGCTCAGCCCTCCTTCAGTTTTTTTATTTCGCGCCGTGTTCGCGGTGGGTTTCGACTGTTGTACTGCCTTCTGCAGCACCGGGCGATACTTTATGCCCGGCGGTTGTGTGGGGGGTGCCATGAGGTGGATGTCTTTGATGTGCTCGAGATGCCTATGGAGGCTCGTTCCACGGGCCCAGGCCCCCAGCTCCTCATACACCGATACGTGCGCCCCTTTGAGCTCGCCATGTCTTCTCTCTACCACCACGAACTGACCGCGGACATTGCAGAGGACATCCACGTTGCGACAGTGCTTCACACGTTCGCCACGCTCTCTTCTCCGACTTTGCCAGCTGCAGCGGCTGATTTGGTACCGGTTAAGGAGAACAGGTGTGGATTTGTTCAGCTTTTTCCGCGGCTCGAGTTACTTCTTCCATTCTGTCTGGCTACCCATGCTCACACCATTACATTACACTCGCTTCCGTCAATTGTGGGGGTAAGTGATGGTGGTCTCCAAGAGTGTGTTGGCCGTCTTGTTTCCTTATTGGGTGACCGGTGGGCAACGGTCGACGCAGCTTCAGTGCATGAGAGTCTGCGGCACAAGCTCTCTGAAATGGAATTGTACGGAGAGTCGACGGATGGAGGTGAACAGCTTTTCTTCTTCATGCTAGTTCCCTTTCGTTGCAGTTACATGACATTTCTTCTGATGCCTTGTGTCGGAAAAAGTGCAGTGTGTGCAAGGACACAGGGTGTGTCTGTTCACGTTCTTTCGTTGGACGTGGCAACCCTCTACAGGGGGGTGATGAGGCTCTATGGACTGGCTGAGAAGCAGCAGGAGGAAGAGGAATCTCCAAGCTGCTTGGATGCATCTCTCCTGGATGCTCTTGAAAACTTACTAACATCCTTCAGCTCGATCTACCAGGCCTGGTGTCTTCTTGAACAACAGCAACAAGGAGATGGGCGGGGCTGTTGCAGCGACGTCACACCTCAATCTGACCAAAAAGCGGTGCATGCGCAAGATATCCTGCGCGTTTTTTCTGCCTTTCCCGACTACCAAAAGGAGGTGGATATCTCTCACCTTCTTTACGTGCAGAGCAGCATGATAGGGGAACACGGTTGTGGAACCTTCCTCCGCGAGAGTCTGCGCTCCCTGATCACGTCCAAGGTGCACTCCATGAGGCTTCGACCTTTGCCAACGCATTCAGCCGTTTTTCTCCCTGTCATTGAGGGGCTTCAGGGTGGAACAACAACAACAACAGCAGCCACGGTGACTGACGCCGCTCAACCCGATTCAATTCACGGACTCACTACCGACTTGGTTCCTGCGACTATTCCATTTCTTGTGAAGGTGGCCCTGGTTTTTCTTGCTGACCCAGTGGAGGAGGAGGAGGAAGACTGTGTGTGGATAGTCTCGCCAGCGCACCCCGTGGATTGTGCGCGCGATGAGTCTATGACACTGTGGCCTCCCTTTGCACCCGAGACCTCACAGCGCGCCACGAAGTGGCGTCTCGTTATGCGCTTCTTTCTGAAAACTGCTCCCAGGCAATTGGCGGATCTCTCACTCGAGAGGTGCAACCCACCAGTCGAAGTGGCGCGACGAATTCTCGGTGAGCTTCTGCGTGAGCGGCAGGAAAATCAAACCGTCAATACAATGACGCCGTCACTGTTCTTCACTACAGGGTCTTCATCATCCACGGCGGAGTTGAGCGCCTTGTCAAGGCAGGCGCTGCCGTTTGACGAACTACCGGTTGGGGTTCAAGGCCCGTTTAACGCTCTTTTGTCGGCACTCATGGAAAGTGTGGCACAGCAGTGCCTTGCATACTGCCTGGAATCTGCGCCATTCGTGGCACTACGCCATCTTGTCACTAGCAGCGCGACAGACTTTTCGGGGGCATTGAGCCACACCGGTCCTGATAGTGATGATGTGGTGGATGCTGCAGACTTACGGGTCCTGTCTCACACCTCTCGAGTGGTGTTAGAGGCTGCCCCAACTATCGCTGGACTGACGGAGTTGATCCTCTTCGCTGTTTTCCCGACACTTGCAAGTGTGCCATGCTTTACAGTGGATTCTTTCATTGTGGAGTTTACACAGCAATCACGATGCAGCTGCACTGTGGATCCATCCCAGGCGCTTCTTCATGTGTTCACACGTTGCCTGGCCGATGATCTTGTATGTGTTGTGCCAGGATCTACGACGTGCTATATGTTTGTGCCGAACAGGGATTATTTTGCCTCAGGGTGGCTGCTGGTGCATGTGAGTGATGATAAGCTGGGCGATGCACGGCGTGTGTCGCTACTCTTTAACAAGCGTCAGGAGGACCTGTCTGTCTGCAGGAAATTATGTAAGCACCTTAGGCAGCTTATCGAAGCCAAAGTGAAGGAGGTTAGCCAGCTGCATCTTTTGAAGCAGCTGCGTGACACCCAAAAGGCGAACAACGAGTTGATACCGTATAATTGGGGAGATCAGTTTTCTTCGCCACTGCCACCGTCATCATCTTCACTATTTTCTTCATCGTCGTCGTCGTTTCCAGCAGTCGGAAGATGCAAGAGGGAGCCCGCTGTGACACCGTCGGCAGCGTTCCACTGCCGCGGCATTACCGCCCTGAAAATTCCTATCTACTACAGACTGCAACATCAATGCAAGAAGGTGCTATCACGCATTGTAAGCAACGGCTCCAGGCTGGAGCTCATTCACATTTACAACCGAGAGCAGTGTTTTGTCGTGGCCGACGATATTCAGGGGGATGTTTTCCACTACGTTCGGCTCGTATTTCTCAAGGATACCTCACACCCCCCATCATTGACGGCGCCATCGCCACCACTCTCTCCGACGGATCACTGTCCTTTGTTAGTGGTACAGGTTTTTAGCGCCACGAAAAGCGTTCTTGTGGAACGCCCCCTACGAAAGTTGCAGGATTTCTGCTTCTTTTTGGCCCTGCAAGAGCTTCAGGGGCACCTGAACTACGTGCAGCGCAAGCTTATCTCTGCGGCAGACCTTCTCTTTCTACAGTACAGGCGACTTGATCCCGTCTGCGTTGACCTGCTGGAGGTCAGTGATGGTGGTGAGATAGATGTGGCTGACGTGCAGTTTGCCTTTGCCCTGGTTCTGTTGAGCCTTAAGGAAAACAGATTCAAATACTTCGAGGTGCAAGATGGGCGGAACCCTGCTGTGAGCAACTTTGCCGAGTACTACGGGTTACTGGAGGAAGGTGATGGAGGAGGCGGCGCTGATACGTGTTTCAAGGAGGGGCCAAAGACTGGGTCGCACGGCACTACCCCTTACCTTTTCGATGGAGGAGAGGCTCTGCGTTTTGTGAAGGTAATTGAGGGAGTGACGGATGTGCTCGTATCCTGCGCTCTTCGCACTGTTGGTGAGTCGCGTCTGGTGGTGGACCGATTTGTGTCGAAGGTGCCAGAAGAACAACACACAACAGGCGAATCGGAGACGACGCATCTCAGGCAAGTTGATCGTGCAGTCTCGGACGCGATGTCACAGTGGCGTTTTTTTGCCCTTACAAAACGGTTTTCTACATTGTCCTCGCGTGACGTTGCTCCTGCAATGGCTGAGATTATGCGGCATGCAGCAGGCGTATCCTCTGCCGAGTTGTCAATGTTGCGTTTCAGGCGATTTTCGCTGGACTGCATTGGTCATGCGGTATTCCCGTTCCTGATCGAGCGCCTTGTTGGCATCTTTGAGCCGTTCTCTCCCATTTGCTTTGAGGTCCGACCTGGGACCCCGCCAGCGCATCTCGCCGGCTTCTCCTGGCGGTGGACCGAGCAGCTGCAGGGAGATCCTCTCGCGGATTGCGTTGAGGTGTACATCACCTGCGGCTATCAGATCACGGCGGATAGCGACGGGGTAAATGCGGAACCTCTGAAGGCCACCCGAGCGGTACGCGTGGAGCACCCAGACCTTTCAGTCACCGGGACAACGGTGTTCGGACACAGCCCGCTGCTGAGGGAGCACGGAATCGAGCTGAACATGACGACCGAGCCACGTGCAGTGGTTCAGGTCTCCCTTGAGGGTGGTGTGGCGGCTGCACTGTTTAATTTACGGGATTCGGATGCGTTGCTGCGCCTGATGGGACACGTCATTGCGGAGGCAGAACAGCAGTCTGACCTGCTGCACGATGTCATGGTGCAGCGAATGGGGATCGTCTTCCCATCTCACCTAACAGAGTCGGTGTTGGCGACGTTCTGCTGCGGTGACGAGCGTAAAGTGACGCGCGGGAGGCGGATGAGAATTCACGATGAGACGTACCGGCGGCGCATTAACCATGTGCGCTTTCCTCTCCGGAGTGCGGTAGGAAGCGACCCGTGGACCATCATCATGGAGGGACTGATGAACCGTGGGCTTTTTGTAAACGGGGCCCTTGCTGTTGATGAGGCGGTCAAGGTACTGTACAATGAATGCCACCAGTACTCATTGAAGGATTGCCAGCGCATCGTGCGGGGTCTGCTTCGGAGGGGTGTTTTTCGCATGCAGCACACGGCAGCGGTCTGCTATGCGGGTGATTTCGACAGCATTCCAGACGATGCGCTGATCGGCTGTAGTTTCCGAAGACATATTCAGACGGCCCATGTTCTCGTAGAGTCGCAGCACTGGCGTTCTGGGATCGCAGAGTCCCTTGAGCAATGTGAGTCTCTCCGTCATTCTGCGCTGCGTGGCAGCTGCGTGCCATTGGCCAAAGCTGTGGTTCTCCTCCAGCGGCGCAGCGGGTATATATTCGGGTCTCGTGTGCCTGACTTTGCGCTCCTCCGCCGCGCGCAGTGGTGCCCCTCAGATGATATTCTTGACCCGTTGCTGCCGCCAAGAAGTCAGTTGGACTTCGAGTACTGCCCGTCCGTTGACGCCGCCTTGCAGTCGTACGTTCGGCATCTCCAGCATGCCTTTCCTACAGCGCGCATCATTGATCTGGATGCCAGCGATGCGGCAGTTTCTTCCGATGCAACGCTGCTGCACCGACTTCGCTGTCGTTATGGCAAAGTGGTCACCCCTGAGGGGAATGAGATGCGTTTCATCCCTCATCTCTACTACGCGCTAATTCCCATCGCAGACACTGTCGGGGCAAGAGGACTCACGAACTGCAGCCATGACGAGCCCGTATCACTCATCGAGGGTGGCTTGTTCATCGTGGAGATCGGTTTTCAGGTTGTCCACTTCGCCCTCGACGTTTTCATGGTCAACGGCAAGTTGCTCTCTGCCGGCACTGCGGCTCAAGCAGGTACGCGGTTTAAACAGAGTTTGATGTTCGGCAGTGTACTGTATGATTTCGCGGTTTCCCGTTTGCTACATTGTGTGCAAATGTATGCGACGCTTCTTCCTGGTCAAACGCGGACCGTTGATGCTCTCGAGCATCTTGTGAAGTACCATCCACAGCCGCCACACGAGGCGTTAAATATTGCTGCTGTGTTTCACGTAGACGAGGTCTACATGCGACGGTTACGGAAGCTAATGACAGTGTGGCAGCCTAAATGCCTGGAAGGAAGTGGTGTGAGACAAGTGATCCCCAAACAAGGTGAGGTGCTTTTGCGCGAGGTCACGCGGGAGAGTTACCACTACTGTGGCCTGATGGTGTGGGATTCGTCGCGCCTGTTTGTGCTGGTCTCCACCGTCCGTGATCTCATAGCGTGTGATCGCCGTCCGAGTGGTGATCTCTACAAGCTTGCTCTCTATGCTAGACGATTGCTACTGCAACTGCTCTTGGAGAGCGCGCTGCAGCAGCGGCTTGAGTCGGCGTGGGACAGACTCCGCACACCCTCCTGTGCGTGTGGTGATGGTAGGGATGCCGCTGATTTGGAGACCGACAGGAAGGCTTTCGCGCACGATCTTCAGGCATTACGGGCTCGCAGTGTCAGGGTTTCTCTTGCACATGTTATGGAGCCGCTTCTTCAACTTCGACTGGACTGGAGAGCGATGCTAACGGAGCAATGCAGGAGTATTTCTTCCTCCTTTCTACCAGATTACACCCTGCATATGATAATGACTAGTGCTGAGGAGGGTGCTGGTGGCACACTTCGCGATGATTTCGGCACTCTTCTCCTGACCCTCGCCGCATGCCGCTCGAGCATTGAGTGCTTCACAGTGGTGGAATTCGAATGTGGACCACGTGGAGCCGTCAGGAGTGCGGCACTCTATAGAGGTGCGAACACACGCAGTGTTGGCAGCAGTGGTGGTATTGCCAATGCAAACAGTCTGTCAGGAGAGGAGATAGAGCTGGTGGAGCAGACACTGAAGTTGCTCTCGGGCGCATTGTGGTACTGTGTCAGCTTTTAGCATCTGAGCGTGAGCCTTTTTGTTTTGCTACCAGAGGACGCTATTTGACATGTACGTTTTTTTTTTGACACCGGGTGTTGCATCTGAGCAGTGAAGCGCGGCGTGCGGTACCAAGCCGCCCTTCTCCTCGCAGCCTACCGTAGCACTGCTTCGTGAACTTCGTTGTTTCGTGTCCAGAATGGATGTGGGAAACAACTCATGACTAGCCACAACATGCTGTGTTTTTTTCTTTTTTTTTGTGTTGTTTTGTTTCTACTGCTTTTTTGGATGCTGCTCAGATTCCGTGCGTCATACCCTGCATCTGCGCCACGCCACGCCACATCACGCGGTGTCTCTCTTGACGTGTGAGGAGCGAGTTGCTGGCAGTGTGTGTGTGTGTGTGTGTGTGTGGCACTGCGGGTTTGTGAATGGGGCCGAAATTGGCACCGAGGGTATTGTTATGGACAACAGATATCTAAGGATGCGGCCCCGAAGTGGCAGAAATGGGTGCGGCTCGCGACTTTCACCCAGGGAGGCGCTATGGTAAGGGGGGTAGATAGTGGTGTTATAGTGGATGGGATTGTTTGCCGCTTCTTCTGCGTCCGGTAAGGCGTAACCCTTTTCTTCACACGATGAGACGCCGTATTCATGGCGGAATTTTATCGTGATATATCATTTTATGTGGATTTGAACGCCGCGCTGAACTCATTTCCGTTAGCGATGCGCACAAAGAGTGCGGGTGTGCCGAAGAGGATCTCTCGTCGCGGACTGCATCGCCAGTGCTATGAGTGTGCAACGCCGCGTGGGTGCCTCATGAGGCGGGCTCTGAGTGCAGCATTAGAGAAGAGACTCTGTTGCTGTGAGAGCCTCGCGGTCACGCACAACTGACAGCGGTAGCCAACGTATTGCAAATATACGAGATAACTGTGCTTGTGCATGTGTGTGACAGTTTCCAGCGTGTTGGTGTGCTGCTGAGCAATAGAGTCCCCCCCTCACTCTTGTCTCAGCTTCTGCGTGCGAATGAGACGTGGCGTCGAGGACTTTTCAGCTCGCCCACAGCATTGGCCGTCACGCACGACTGCACCAGTGGCATCTCAGAGCGTTGGTGTGGGCTACGGCGTACGTGGGGTTGTGATTCCCGTGTGTCTCAAGACAACGCTTTTGCGCGTGGCGAAGAAGGAAGAGGTATCGGCGTACTAACGCTCGTTGCAGCTTCCACTCGAAGCACTACAAAAAGTAGTAGAGGAGCGAAAATTGCTCCGCTCC
Organism: Trypanosoma platydactyli; assembly: GCA_030849675.1. Lineage (NCBI taxonomy): Eukaryota > Euglenozoa > Kinetoplastea > Trypanosomatida > Trypanosomatidae > Trypanosoma > Trypanosoma platydactyli. The sequence goes on along the minus strand of JASANU010000798.1, from coordinate 278 downwards.
GTGGAAAAGAGTTGCGCGGCATGGAGACTCTCGTGGGCTGTCTTTCTCCACGCTCTTATGGATGTGTGTGTGTGTGTGTGTGTGTGTGTGTGTGTGCGTCCTGCTTTGGTAGGGTGTAACTTTTCCCCTGCTGTCTCTGTTCGCTTCACTTACATTTGCTTGCGCTCTGTTCGCTGCCCGCATCGTAGACATTCGAATTTCTGCACACACTCACACACACGCATACACGAAAGACTATGAGAAGAACCTGCCACCGGAACGGTTCACGATGCCGCCGC